>SADC01001129.1:0-10047 GCA_004194705.1 Ditylenchus dipsaci | reverse complement strand
TTACGGCACCTGCGATATATCGCATATCGCATCGAATTTGGTCGAAAAATATCGATCGCTAATATCGCGTTTTGATTTTTGGAAATATCTTACCGTATTTTCTCTATTAATGAACCCGGGTTCATTATTTTTCAACCCTTCGAAAATGTTGAAATAATGTAAATCAAAATGCCCTAACTCTGAAATCCTAGTCAAAAAATCGAGGGGGGTTCATTATTAGAGAGGGTTCATTAATAGAGAAAATACGGTATATCGCATCGCCAATTGAAAAATATCGCTTTGAGATTCTGAGAAGAAGAGAAAGCAAAGAAGAAATCAATGAAGCTGTTTATGTAGCAATTTTGATCAGACGAACTGGTACTTTTCATTTTTTTTTGTTTTAGGAGAAGTGTCTGCTTTCGGCAACAAGGTCGTTCATCACATCGTTTGGGCTTGAGTTCATCATCCCCCACGCAGAGTGCTCGGATGGAGGAGTTAACCTCATACCGTATTTTCTCTAATCCCCCTCTCTAATTAGCGCCCTCCCCTTACTTCAAGTGGTCTGAAACTTTTGTTTTTATCAACCTTTTAAGCTATGTGAAAAGTGCCTGCTAGGGATTTTTAAAATCTAACAGGCACTTTTTACAGAGCTCAAAAAGTTAATGAAAACAGAAGTTTCAGACCACTTAAAGTTTGAAAAAGTTGCCACTTTCTAACAAGCTCCCCGGTGCGCTCATTAGATAAAATACTGTATTCGTGTTTCTCGACCCCGGTTTTCTTATTCTCAATCCCCCTACGCCCGCGAAAGGGCGCAAACATGATTCCGAGAAGTACTCTTGATTAAAGAATGTATATAGAACAGGGCTGCGAACCCAAAACCTTGAAAAAAGTTTATTTGGCCAAAAAAGTACAAATTAGTCATTTTTGTCAAAAATAGCAAGTTTATTTAGTGCTTATTGATTTCTGAGCACCGAAAAAAAAATTTTTGTCGTAAAACCTAAAAATAAAAAAAAATTCGGTCCCAATTAAGTGAACAGTTATTTTCGGTTGCTCATGACGTGTACGACCACAGGCGATCAAATTTGAGTCCAGAATTTTCTGATTTTCCTGAATTAAAATCTTTCTTAATTGAATTTCAAATATTAGCTCATTGTTGTAGAAATATGATGTATGTTCTTTAAAGCGCAAAATTGATTTTCCTGGTCATTAATTGTAGAAAAACATGATCAAGACGGTTTTTCATGGACATAGTCATTTAGAAAAATATCGCATACTGCAGCGATATATCGCACCTCGATTTTTAGAAATATCGCATATCGCTATCGCATCCAGGCGAGGCTAAAAATATCACATCGCATACATCGCATAAACCCAAATCCGCATCTCTAATTGCTATTTTGGAGCAAAAAAATATTTTGACTAAAAAGTTTTTAGTTTTTTATTTTCGAAGCTTTTAGTAAAAGCTTTGAAAATAAAAAAGATTTTGGGTCAAAAAAAAGGACAAATCTTTTTAAAGGGTCATTGCCACCTGTTTGAATTGTCTTCCGCCAATTCAAATTTTTTGCCTAATCATTTAACTTCTGAACGGGGTTTTCAGCTTCGTTCTTACAAACATGGCCTAGAATTTAATTTTATTATTTATTTATTTATTCGGAAAAACCCTATAAACCATTTGATGGAGAATCGAAAATGCTTACTTGACATAAAGATCCTTTTCTGCGTCAATGTCGATTTTGGGGGTGAAAGGTGCGTTTGAAAGTTGAGTGAAATTGTTCAGCATATATATCTGATAATACCCGTAGTGAAAGTTTGCTTCGGTAGTCTAGTGGTAAAGCGTTCTGTGCTCGAGTACCCTCTCCAGTTCGAACCCGCATGGACGCTTTTTTATTTTTTGTTCTATTTATTTTTTGTTGTGTTGTTATGCTCTCAAATGATTGCATAATTTTATATCTACTTAAATAATATGGTGATAATGATTTTCAATGAAAAAATGAGAAAAGTACAAAAACAGCTCTACACCATCCCAATGACCAGCTAAAGGGTGCTCGAGGGTACCTGGAGAATGTGTAGGGGTGCCTGGAGAGTGGATAGGGGTGCCTGGAGAGTGAGGGAGAGGGGAGTGGATAGGGGCACCAGGAGAGTGTGTAGGAGTACCATAAGAGTGGGTAGGGATGTCTGGAGATTAAGTAGGAGTACCGTATTCACTGTATTAACTCCCCACCCTCTAATAACTCCCCACCCTCTAATAACTCCCCACCCTCTAATAACTCCCCACCCTCTAATAAGTCCCCACCCTAGGGACCCTATATCTCAGCCTAGAGCGAACATTTCGCAAATCTGTTTTTGCGTTTTCTTAGTTGCCGCGAGTTTACGTGATTACACTTTTCAGATTTCGGTTGAGCACCAAAAATCTCAAAATCGACCTCAAAATTTTTCGATTTTTTAGAGGTTGAAAAATAACTCCCCATGGGGACTTAATACAGTAAATACGGTATCCGGAGAGTGAGTGAGTTACCCTTACAGTCAACTCTCGATAATCCGTCACCTTCGTGACACTTTGTTTGGTTTTGCCTTAAATAAATAAGGCTAATCCGTGACTCGCTAATCCGTCACTCTTGATTATCCGTCACTCCACGGACGGTCCCAAGGGGTGACGGATTATCGAGAGTTGACTGTGCTTAAATTTCTATGTTCTGGGCAGGGTTCGACAAATGTGCCCTAAAGGGCACATTTCAGGGCACATCAAATTTTTGAAAAATTATGTGCCCTCGAAAAGGCACAAGCGCCATATTTATGTGCTCTTTTTAGGCACAATGTGCCCTAAAAAGGGCACATTTTTTTCGGTCTCAATTTATGTGCCCTTTTTAGGGCACATCGGTCATAAAATGTGCTCTTTTCAAGGAAAAATGTGCCCTTTTCTTTTTCAAAATTTTTGTTACTTTTTTTAACTTTTTTCAATTTTTGTGTTTTTTACAGATTTTATTCATATTTCGGCCTATACATAGTTAAAATAACTAGCATTGAATTGTTTTATTGATATGCAATTGGTATACAATTGTATTACAGGTCCATTAAATTTTCAGCATTATTTAATTCGTCTATTTCTGGCAACATGTTATTGAGAAATAGTGATCGCAGACATATTAGCTTTGAAATTGTTTCAGGTTTCAGTCGATTGCGGAGTTCTGTTGCGTTGAGGCGCAGTAGCGAAAAAGCTCTTTCGCTCGTTGCGCTTGAAGCCTGTATGGGCAATATTTTTTAGCAACTCGAGCTAGCATAGGAAGTCTTTTTTCGAACGTCTTCCAGAATTCCAAGGTATTCAAAGAATTACTAGCCGCTAGATTATTATACAGGGTGTCTCAAATTACGTTAACATTTTGAAATTTAATATTTTCGGTCAGAATTCAATTTTTGTTCACCTTCCCGCTTGTTTTCTCACTTGCTTTCTATTTTTTTTATCATTCCTCGAAGTTTCCATCGCATTTATTTCTGTCGTCTCTTTTAAATATTTCACGTTTACGTTCGAAGTCGGTTCATCAAATTTTGTAATGTCAATTTAGTCAATTTTGCAGGTATGGTTGCAGTCAAGAAAGAGGAGTTACGTGGCGGTTTTGTCCATCTTCGTCACCGAGGTCCTGGGTATGCGTGGATCGGGCAGCTATTTGGAGTGGCAAGGCAAACGGTCAGCAATGAGGCTCGTCGATTTGAAGAAACAGGCGCTAACAAGAACCGGATTGGGCAGGGGAGAAAGAGGAGTGCAAGACATGAAGAGCATCTGGTTTGATTTAGTGGTCTTGAATTTTGTTTTCATTACACAATTTTTTTAAGATAAGAGCAGCTATTTCTCACTGTCATCTTTTTTACTGTTTTACTGTCTTACTACTGAAATGTGTCGTAATTTTCCAGGATGGTGCACCGCCTCAAACTGCCAGATTGAAACTAGCTTGGCTGAGAAGAAATACCCCGGGAATCATCAATAAAGATCGTTTTATCGTTTTCCGTCATTCTTTTTGCATTTATAATTTGCTGTTTTGTATTGTTTTGTTCAGAAAGGCCTCATTAGGGACGTTTCCGGGGCTTGCCACCCAAAAATCCGGAAACGGGCCGCTTCGGTGTTATGCTGCCCTATTTTTTTTAAATGTTAACGTAATTTTGACACACCCTGTAGATGGCAATTTCAGCAGCTATTTCCACAGTTACAGGTTTAGCTTCAAAGTACATGCGTGAACCACTATTTTGCTGTGAATTAGGAAAGACAGCGTCTTGTAAACCATCTCCTAGCAACAAAGCTTCAGCTTGGACAGCGTTTACTATGTGAAATAAATTATGAGGTTTGCTTTTATTCTGTTCTTCACCGCTTCTAAGTTCCAATGCTCAACTTTTCGGCACAAGGACGATAACTGGTTTCTTATTTGAGGGTCCACAAAAGCTGAGCAAAGTGCTACTTTTTATTCATCTCGGTCATTTTTTTTCTCAAGAGTGAATAAAGCAGCGCGAGCAATGGAGCTGCTAATGGTTGAGTCATCATTAACAATAAAGTTTTTAAGCTTCTGCTTTGCATCTGCTTTGCATTTTCCATCTGTGTTGCTCTGTATGGAGTGGCCGAGAACGATGAAGTGAATAATAGTGCTTCTTCTTCAGCACAAGGTGAGCGAATATATTGAAAGCATTTGAAAAATAGTTATTTATTTATTTTTACACAATTTGGGGAGGGTTGTTATAATCCGGTAAAAGATTTGATTTTAAAGTATTAGTAAATAGTTGAAACTGAAAAATGCTATTTTTGAACGAAAAATCGTTAAACTTTCGAGTTCAACATGTTGTTTCTTTTCAAGTCAGAAAATTAAATACAGGGCTCGCCGACATGATTATTTTTTATTTGCGCCTCAAAATTTATGCTATTTCAGAGAAACTTCACCGTGTTTTACAACAGTGATAGAAATTTATTTGACATATCAACCTTTTTTTGCAAAGCAAAAAGGATAGCTTTGCAAAAAGTGTTTCAAGGCGCCCATTCAAAAAATAATCTGAGCCTACGAGCCCTGATAAAAAACGTGAAAAGATGTTTTCTTGAAACAAACAATGATAGCTTGTCAGAACATACTTTACAGTGTTTTTTTGATAATTTGTTTAAATATCTGGCACTATTCAACTTTTTTCTCTCAAACAAAAAAATATGGCTTTTCAGCTAAAGGACGGCTTTCCGGTTTTGACCTTAATGAATCAAGTAAAGATGGCAATTTTTTCAGAATACAATGCTCTGGTTAGAGCAAAACGTAGAGCAAGTAGAGGTGGCGGTCGTGGTAACAATGGAGGCAGTGCCTCTAGTGATGGAAACTCAAATGATCGGTGATCAGTATCTGGAGACAGTGCCAGTGAAGGCAGCAAGCCTGACATTAAAAACAAGGGAACTGTCAAGGCTTTCATATCTGGTGGAGTATCCTCCTTTGGAACTGGTATTGCTAGTTGGGCGGTGTGGAGTGGCTTTCCACAACTAAAGGCATGGCTTAACTCAAACGCAACCCTTGTTGGTTGGCTGACTTATGGCTTAGGTGGCATGATTTTCCTCATGGCCTTGTTAATTCCTCTGTGGATGTGCATTCGCAACCGCATGCGACATGCTGCTAAGAAAAGAGCCGCTTTAAAGCAGAGAAATATAGATCTAGAACTGAGAATGCTCAATTTACATGCAAAGCACTGATATTTACCGTGATTATTTTAAGTACTTGTATTGTGAACTATTATAAACATGTATAGGCCGAAATATGAATAAAATCTGTAAAAAGCACAAAAATTGAAAAAAGTTGAAAAAAGTAACGAAAATTTTTAAAAAGAAAAGGACACATTTTATGACCGATGTGCCCTAAAAAGGGCACATAAATTGAGACCAAAAAAAATGTGCCCTTTCTAGGGCACATTGTGCCCTAAAAAGAGCACATAAATATGGCGCGAAAAAAATGTGCCCTAAAAAGGGCACATTGTGCCCTTTTTAAGGCACATATTTTTTTCAACTGTGATAATTAAAAAAAAGGCACATTGTGCCCTGAAAGGGCACATTTGTCGAACCCTAGTTCTGGGTTTGAATTTTTATGTTTTGTCTAGAGAGGAAAGTTGTATTATATTGTTTTCAACCTGTTTTTGTTTATTGTATTTGATTTTTTTTGTTTGTAAATGTATTATTTTTAAAAGTTACACTTGCACCTTGACCGAGGCGAGGGTGGTCCGCCGACAGGCGGGCCTCCGAGCTAGTTATTTTTGTGTTCTAGTCAATAAAAAATTGAGTTTTGGGCATTTTGAAATTTTGATCATTTGCCTGTTTAAAAAGTTGATTTGGGGGGGGGGGGATATATGCAAGTAGCGCCGAAAATTTCTATTTCTTCAGAAACTTCTATTTTTTAGAAACTTCTATACACTCTTAAATCCAGTCAAACATAAGAAGACAAATATTTCAAAAGGTCAAGACACAAAAAATATAAATCCAGAAGCCAAAAATCAGGTGTTACAAAATAGCGTGTTATGAGACTTTGTTACGTGACTCGAAAGTAGTGTTACGCGTAACAGACATGCGTAACACGAGTCGCGTAACAGATTATGTTACTTGACTCGTGTCACGGAACTCGTAATACGCGTAACAAAAACAGTGTTACGCGTAACACTAGTCGAATTAAGTTACGTGGGTCGTGTTACGCCGGAGTGTGGGGAGGGCTTAAGGGGTTATTTGGAGGGGGTTATTACTTGCCATGTACTGTCCCTGGTGACGTGAAAAAGGTGTGAAGTACGACTCCACATTGAATTTTCCGTTGATTTGTGTGGAAGCGTTTACAAAATTGTAAAAATTTTCAAACCATTGTCCTCAAAATTATAGTTGGGTGATGGGAATATTCCCAGTTTATTCTCGGTTCGAATCTTTTTGGTGTGTTTTTTTAGCGATTTTGATCGATTTTTTATAATTAAAAAAAATTGGTTATTTGGAGATAAAAAATTTGGACCGAATCGGACCGGAAAAAAAGATTAAGACCAGGAATATCCCCAGAAATATTCCCGGAAAAGATTCGGACCGGTCTTATTCCAACCCTACCTAAGATACCGTATTTCCTCTAATAACTCACCCTGCTCTAATAACTCACCCCCCTCAACTTTGAGGGCCTATATCTCAGCTCGGAACAAATATTTTGCGAAGCTGTTTTTTGCGTTTTCTTAATTCCCACGAGCTCTACCGATTCCAGTTTTTAAATTTAATATTTTCACCCAAAAATCTCGAGATCGACCTCAAAATTTTCCAATTTTCAGCGATCAAAAAATAACTCACCGGGTGAGTTATTAGAGGAAATACGGTAGCTTACGTATTTAAATTGGCGCCACAACAATTTTCGAACTCATTCGCAATGTTGACCCCAATTTTTTAGCTTGGCCCCCTAGGGTTGGCCAATGAGCATATGCTCGGACACTAAAAAAAGAAGAAAAAGAGCTACACAGTAAAGAAGTACACCCCGAAGGGACTCCCTGAAAATATAATTCAGCCTCAAAATATCCTCCGCACGTATGCCCGGAAAAATGCAGAAAAAATACACCGCGAAGGATGTATTTTGACCAAAGTTGTCGTATGAGTAGATGCCGGGCATATGCCCGGGGCATGCCCATACGTCAACTTTAGTCAAAATACACCCTTTGCGGTGTATTTTTTTTCTGTATTTTTCTGGATAAATTGGTCCCCAATAAATTGGTTTAAATAAATAACCAATTTATTTTTACCAATTTTTTATTAACAGGACTAAAATTGCCATGTAGATGTGGCTGAATAAACGAAAATGCAATTGAAATGGATGAAGCTTGAAACCCCGCTAATATCCCATTGTTTGAACTATTTTAATTTATTGATTTATTGTATGGTTGATAATTTGTTGTTTTTTTAAATAAATTAGATGTCCAAGATTCATTTACAAAACGTTTTTTTGATATGATTTTTTACAAAATCAAATGGGAAAGTGCATCCGGTCGTTGTATCTGTCATAATGTGTTCCGGTCGTAGGGCAGTCTCAAGTTCGTTCCCGGGTAGGGTCCGACACTTTTTTTACCTCCTTTTTGAGAACTTCTGCCAAAAGTGATTCGTCAGTCACGTGCGAAAAATCGCACGGATTCCGATTCTGCCGGTCGTTTTTAGGAATGACAAAAGTTTTGCCAAAAAGACTCGCGCCTCTCGATATAGTGACACCTATTTTTGAAAAATGGGTGTCACTATATTGAGAGGCGCGGGTCTTGGGCAAAACTTTTGTCATTCCCAAAAACGACTAGCAGAATCGGAATCCTTGCGATTCTTCGCACGTGACTGACGAATCACTTTTGGCAGAACTTCTCAAAAAAGGAGCTAAAAAATGTCGGACCCTAGGCGGGAACGAACTTGAGGGGGGTCTCACTATATCGAGAAGCGACTGTACGAGGTACGAGTACGAAGTACGAGAAGAAATTTCAGAGGCACGAGGTAGGAGTATGATGTACAAGCTTCAAATTTTTCGTTGTACGAGTACGAGGTACGACGGTTAAAATTTAGCAGTACGATTAGGCTAAAGTGTATTATCTTTCAACCTCCCAAAAATGGGTTTTAACCACTTTTAGTACTTAAATGTACTTAAAACTCGTTTTTTGTTGTCGGAAAGCATTTTGCAGCAAAAAATAATTCGATAGCCCTCTTGGCTCTATAAAAATAGCAGGGGGTTTTGAACATGGTTTTGTTAACTGGGCCTACAGCATAAAGAAACTCTGGTATGCATATTGTTTTCATGCATCCATAGTCCCTTTCGAGTGATTTGTGTCTAGAGTATGTGGTGTGCGCATCTCAACTCAGCCCCTTTCGAGGGCGCAGTAGCTTCGAGGACAAATTGCTGTAGGAGCCAGGTAGGCCGCCTGGTTTGGTCTGACCAATTGTCCCCGGAGCAAAGCTTCGCTAATAAACTGGTAATAGGCGGTGAATCGTGGAAACAAATCTCAAAGTTCGATTCTCGGTATATATCCGGGCGATAAGTGGGTGCAAACAGATCGTAGCTACCATCTACACCGGTACCCCATTGGGAATCTGATCCTAAACCGTTTGTGGTAGTGACCGAGAATAAAGAAATTGGGGTAGGTTGGTTTGACGTATCGACGATTTTGTCGGTGAAGGTCATGTGCAGCACGATCCACTGGGCGCGGTGGGGACGGCATGGGTTGCAGTTCAGAATCCCCCCCCCCACGGGGACTGATCAGGTGGAGGAGATAACTTCATATTCATGTTTCTCGACCCCGATTTCATGAGAAAGCCGGCTGTTTTTTTGGTTCTAAGAAAAAAAATTTTTTTCGAACCACAGGGGGGTATCATGGGGTTTTTAGTCAAAATTTGAAAAATTTAAATTGGCGCCTTTTGAATTTAAAAGGGAATAAGGGCTGTATTGGGAGGGAAGGGAATAAAAGGGGGCCACTTTTATGCAGAACATTATAAATTTGATTATCTATATTCTTCGACTGCCTCACCATGTTTTTCAACTGGGCCGTGGCAAAAAGAGACTCTATATGCATTTTATGGTCAAGAGTACTTCTCGGAATCATGTCTAAGGTAAGTGTGTGCGCGCATCTCTAACTCTCAAGCCCCCTGCGCCCCCTTCGGGGCGCAGGGGGCTGGGGGCTTGGAGTTGAGATGCGCACACCCACATACCTTAGACACAAATCACTCGAAAGTGACTCTGGATGCATGAAAAAGCATGCATACCAGAGTTTATTTATGCGGTAGGCCCCAGTATTCAAAACTATGTTCAACATCTTCTTGTTAGTGGGCCCTGTGTGATTAGTGGCCCCCTTATTCCCTTCCCTCCCTAACAGCCCTTAATCCCTTTTAAATTCAAAAGGCGCCAATTTAAATTTTTCAAATTTTGACTAAAAAACCATGATACCCCCCCTGTGGTTCGAAAAAATTTTTTTTTCTCAGAACCAAAAAAACAGCCGGCTTTCTCATGAAATCGGGGTCGAGAAACACGAATATGAAGTTATCTCCTCCACCTGATCAGTCCCGTGGGGGGGGGATTCTGAACTCAAGCCACG
>SADC01001128.1:0-10611 GCA_004194705.1 Ditylenchus dipsaci | reverse complement strand
AAAATTTCGGGTTTGAAACCGCTTTACAATCTTTCCCCTTTCAGCGGTCAAAAATGACTAAATTTAATGCTACTTTTAAAACTGTTTCGAAATTGGAAAAAGACAGTATAAAGGGTTGAGGGAGGAGAATATTAATAAGCGAAAAAAAAAATTTCAGAAGGTCTATCTGCAAAAGAGAGATTTTGTTAACGACCTGCTGAAGAACGCTAGTATACAGGGGGGACACAAAATTACTGCACCATTTTTAGAAAAGTTTTTTTTTTTCAAATTTTCGAATTGATATCCGTGGTCTCATTTTATTTTCATTGTTGTCTTTAGATAAAAAAAGATGTATTTCTAATTAAACTTTTCTTAAATTAAAACTCTTTAAAATATTCGAGAAAAACGCATTTCTAAAAAGTCAATTTTTCTATACTGCTTGGATTTCAATGCACCGATATCACTCGATTTACAGTCGAACCTTGTCTTGGCGAACCCCCCCTGACTTAATGTTCAGTCAAGAGCGACAAAAAATCAGGAGCCTGATCCTAAAGCTAACAATTTTTCAGTCAATGTTAATAAATTATTAATAGTTTTCTAGCCAGTCAATCATAAATGATATACAATGAATTTTTCACAGAGCAATTATAAAAATGTACTAGGGTCTTCTTATAATTTTTTCCTAAAAGATTCAAAACTATCAAGCTCAATTTAGTGCTGCATCGTTGTTTCCTCGCTCCGATGTTCCTTCTTCCCTGATCAATGATGCACTTCGTGCTCTTTGCGATCAGTCCGCGGTTCGCATTTCTCCATGTCAAATCCGTGAGTCTTTTCGTTCTAGTTCTACTTCTAGTGATTCTCGTAGCCACATCATTCTTTCTTCTCGTTCAAAGGAAGACTTATCCAGTCTAGTATCCAGTATTGTCTCTGGTAGACTATCCAGTCTTGAGCCTCAGGCTACATCCAGATCAAAGGTTGAGTCTCTGACTCCCTCCAGTTCAATTCGAGTTGATGCGCCTCCCGCGCCGGTGGTGGCTGATCATGGTTGTCCAGACCAATGATGCTCTAAGGGGTATCTCCAGAACTCAAGCCAGCCCGCCAGTGAAGATCTCATCCAGCTATTCGATCCAGTGGTGCTTTCAGCCTCCAGTTGCGATGATGGCTCAAGCTACTTCGAGAATTTCCAGCTTGTGTTTCCAGCAATGAAGCCAGTGGAAGGACGCTCCAAGTCAGTGTTGCAGTCTCCAGAATAAACAGGGTCTAAGAGTTTGTCCTTTTCTGTTGTAGCTTCGCGATTCTGGTTCAGCAGTTCTTTGAGCAGATTTGGATCCATAGCGACTGCGCCTATGTTGTCTCCTGATAGCTGATAGTGAGCCGAGAGAGCAGAGAGAGCGGAGAGCAGGCGGAAATAAACGGAAGCTTTATTTGCGGAACACAACAATAATGATTTTCCTAGAACAGGAACAGCAATGGTCTTGACCACGAATCTCAGTCGTGTCAAGACAATAACAGATTTAAACAGGCGACACAACAGATTCCATAACATTTTTGTAAAGCAAACACTTCAAACATAGACTTTCTTAGAAAAATTCGGACTTTTATCGGACATGTACACAAATTTTCAAAGCAAAACTTAAATTTCTGATATTTGGGACCTAGGTCTACTTTACTTTTCATGTCGAGCGGTTTAATAATAAAAAAATGCACGAAAATCAAAAATCGAAGATGACTGAAAGTGGTGTTGAACTATGACTTTTAATGAAAATGGTCTCTTTCACCGTGTTAAATTTCGTGTCTGCAAACTAAACCATTTAGAATTGAAAACACGGTTGAAAATTTAAATAGCCTGTTTTAGGAGTCTCGAAAAGCATTGAGCTTTTAAAAATTTGAATAGACGCTAAAAAACTATCTCATGCGAGGCTTTTCAAAACGCTCGAAAAGGTCTGATGAGATAATAAAGTCTTTATTTCATGTTTTTAAAAGGGGGGATGGTGTTTGATTTTGCGGTTTTGAGGAATCGAATCCGTTTAGTGGCCGCACTGTTGTTTTTCGCGCTTTTTTACTCTTCTATGGACAATTTAAAAAGACATGATTTTCGTGTAAAAAAATACGTTCGGTAATAAAAAAGCTACAAAATTGTCATTTTTGGGTTTTTTGCATCATAAAGGACCTATTCTATGAAATTAAGCTATGTGATAAAAGTGATGTGAGGATTCAGGAATCAAATTTGCATATAAATTCTTATTGCTTAAGCCTGATATATTACCATCTCGCCCCGACCCCCCCCTTCCCCCCACCAAATGTTATATATTGCATAAAATATCACAGCGTCAAACAGTTAATTATTTGACAAAAATTTGACACCAAGAAGATTTACTGTCGCTTGCTAAGCCTGATTTACTACTGATATTTCCGATGTAAAAGTTTTATTCAATGAATTTATTGCAGCAGAGATGTTTTAAGCGACATCAATTTACCGAATTGACATACGAACAACTCTTTCGCCAGCCACTGTGACGCCTAAAATGATAGAGCAAATCGCAAGAAAAACAGAATATATTCTAATTTTGACCAATAGTTCCTCATTTTTCCGACCGGGCTGATAAACGTATAGAAAAACAAAAACAACCAACGTATTGATGAAAACCACATTCTTTCTGATCATGCAGAAGAAAATTTGGTCTTCAGTGAGTTTATCGAAACGAACAAATGTATGAAAAGCAAACAATTATTCTGAAGCATGTCATAAATTAGTCTAGCCAAAACATTCGATGTTCTCATTTTTAAGGCTTGAAAAAATTGTAAGGTCAGCAACCAGTTTAGTTGTGCTACCATGCACTGACATTGTAGTACGAATTTCGAATAAGACGACTTAACGCTGCTGTTTCTTGTCACATGTCGCTGCTTTTTTCTAGGCTAAGCAGATTGCTTCGAGTTCACGCCTATCTGAGCACACAAATAACGCAAAATTAAATTATTATGCATGAGGCCTGAGACGTTTGCATTTCAGAGCATGCGCCATACACTAAACAAAAGCTAAAATCTCTCCTTTCAGAAAATACAGATCGGATATTCAAAATACAGATTTAAGAAATCTATAAGCCATTTCAAGTCCATACCACGCTCTTCTAGTCTAATTTGAATACTTTTTTAATTTCCCGCAAAAAAGTTCTAAGCAGCTAATTCTGACCTTTTCGAAAAATTTGAAAAGCAGTGTTATTCTATACGAAATTAGGCATGAAAACGATCGAAATGATACTTTAGCCTATCTTCTGGATTGCTTGCATTTTCTAGCAATATGAGGGACATTTGTAACAATAACAAGGTCATTAAGCCAAAGTTAGAACTTGAGAGTCTTTTAAAAATTCAAGTCTCAACTTTGAACCACAGGTCAGTCCAGGCACTTCAAGTGTTTACTATTATCAAAACACTCGGACTGAACCATGCTTCATACTTGAAGCAAATGATATGATTCTCAACAAATTTCAAAAAAGTCTGAATTCGAAACAATCGTTCAAGATTTTGAAACTAGAGCCTCGTAAATAGGGTTGTCGGCCGGCCGGCCGATTTTCGGCTTTTCCGGCCGAAAACCGACATTTTTTCGGTTTTCGGCTTTCGGCTCGGCTCGGCCGGCCGAAAATTTCGGCCGGCCGACAACCCTACTCGTAAATGAATGGTTCACGAAATTCAAGACAATAAGCATGAAACTTGGACCTGAAATCATTTGAAAAGCCAGCTACTTTTCATGCTGAAAAGTAATAATAAAAACCAACAGAAGCAGCTGCTGTAAAATACACGGAAAATACATACTTTCATTCTCAGCCTCTTGAGACAAAAATCTACCGCTTTTTATTATTTAAGAAGATTGAGATATTCAAAAATTTGCTATGATTGACATACAGAGAACTTGTTTTTGGTACATAGGTTCATTGAAGCAATTGACAAAATAGCATCTAATTTAGGCTGTAAAAGATTGTAAAAATGGGAGGGAGGAGGGGGTGAGGTGGTGTTGAAAAAAATGGCTATTGAAAGTGTCTAAGAAACCAGGTAAGGAGAGATCAAGGCATTTTGAGTTGAGTTTCACAGTTTGAATATTATTCATATTTTGTTACATAAAACGTATTTTCGAAGCTAAAAATAGTATTTTTTTGCTAAACTAAGCCTCAGAAAAGACAAAAATGACGAAAAAAATAAAGGCCATCGCTAGGTGGATAGACCTAAGACATTGAACAAACGGAAATTAATCACGGCACCACAATGAGCTCATGAACTTGCATGCCGGATTTCAAACAAGTAATCAGATGCCATGAAACATGTGAATTTTTAAAATTACAGTCGAAATTATAGCCTAAATTACAGAATTTTTTGAATTTATCCGGTTGACATGCTTGATAACCGAGAAGCTTTTGGGTGTGAAATATTCTCAACCTTAACTAAAGACTTGAGAAAAAAGTGCATTCAGTACATTGTTGGTAGTAAACACTTATGAAATGTGTGAATTATTGGTGCTATATTTTACTATAATTGCATGTTTAAGCCAGATGTTTGATTCAAAGGTTCTCTGGTTTTTTTACTTTAGCCCTGGAAAAAACTCACCGATTTTTAGATAATTAGAAGGTGCTGAGTTATTTTAGTGTATAGATGAGCCCTAAAAATATTTCATCCCTGATTTGCAGGCAATCAATGTTGAGGTTAAAAACCAAACTAGTATAATAACCCAAATAGCTAGAAGAAGCATTCATCAGAGTCGCTAAAGAATGTCTGGCTGTAAACAGCGTCATGTAATCGTAAAGGATTATAAAAAGCACTGAGGGTACCGACCTTGTAATAGCTAGACACCGGCTATTTCTTTTGGCTTGAAGTTCAGCAAGATCTAACAAAGATCAGCTGCTGATGGAATTTATCAATATACTTTTTAGTCCACAAAAATTAATTAAGAAACATAAATCTCAAAAATCTGGAAATTACAAGGCGTGAAAATGTACGCCAAAAATGTGCACTGAAAAAATTTTCACTAAAAAGTTTTGTACTATAAAAATGTGTGTGTGTGCTAGGAAAATGTGTCTGTCAGAAAATGTGTCTAGCAGAAAATGTATCTGCCGGAAAATTTAAACGAAAAGTAAAAATTTCAAGTTTTTTTTCTTAATAATAACATTTTTAGTGTGAAAACTAACGTTTTTTTCTGTTAATTTTTTAAACAGTTTTTGTATGAAAATTGTCATAATTAACGAAAGTTCCTTAATTATAACAATTTCAGTGTTAAAACTATCGTTTTTTAGTTAACTTTTTCATTAGTTTTTGTATTGAAATTGTCATAATTAACGAAAGTTCCTTAATTATGACAATTTCAATACAAAAACTGTTGAAAAAATTAACAGAAAAAACGTTAGTTTTTGCACTGAAGATGTCATTATTAAGAAAAAAATACACGAAATTTAAAAAAAGTGCAAACGATACTTTTTTCATATGATGTTTTTTGTACGAATGTTTTTAAATTTATGACAATAGTTTTTTTCAACATTTTTTTTAAACTTGAAAATTTATTATTCAAGTGTTCAAATTTTAAAAGTTTTGAAACGAAAAATCATACACATTACTTAAATTATTGCTAGAAATTTTTTAACAATTGACTCAGATGTATTTTTACAAAAAAATTACTACTAAGCGCTTCTGGCCCTTCCTATTTGTCAAAAAGTGACAAGGTGTGAAAAAATGCTGTAATAGTAGCACGCTCAGACATCTGTTTTGAAATATCCGAAAACAGATGTCCACTATATTTGTTTAGCTTATTATTTGATAGGTCAACAGATGTTTCAAATATTGTAATAATGGCACCTCTAAGTTTAGGAGCCTGAAATTTATATGTCAACAGGTGTTTAATATGATGCAATAATTCGCAGTCATTTTAAAACAACTGTTATTTCAGTAGTGCAGAAAGTGTGGAAAAATGTTGTAATTTATGCAACCAAAAGATCGGTGGCGGCATAGATCAATCATCCGACCTGTCACTTCGACAGGTCGGATGATTGACGGGTGGGCCGAGGTGTGAAAAAACGGCCGGAATACGATGCTCCTTACTACTTGCAAGACAATCCCAAAACTACGAGCGCCTTGAATCGTAGCACAGGACTCTCAACGATGAACTTCCAAGAGAAAAGCTCATAAATACTGGTCAACCCACTGTGTCTTAAGAGATGAATTGTGTAGGTTATCTTATTTTATCATCAAAATTTCAGCTTTGCTTTAGTTCATCATTCAAAAGCCAAATACCTGGAAATGTTTTCTTTAACGAATTCCGCTAGACGAAGAAGAATTGAAGATGAAGACGTTTCAGTTCTGCAAGAGGCCGTCAGAAGTTATGACAAAATCGAATCCAAATCAGCCTTTCAAAGGTTTCTCATGCTGCTTTTTCCGATCGATGGAACCAGCCAGTGAGGGGCCGAAGTAATTATCGTTCATTACAACCTTTGATTAATTTGATCTTAATTTTTAGCCAATCGAATTAAGCTTCCACGTGTCTTGGGGATTCGACCGATTCGTGGTCAAACAAATTCAGCCGTGGGCGAAAGACAAGTTCGGGTTCCTCCTCCTATACCAAGCGGCGATATAAATAGGTCAAGAAATCAGCCTCGGAAAAAAAACCACCTACACATTCGCCATATCATGCTCTACCACTTCGAGAAAGGATGGAGGGCAGCGCAGTCTTTTCGCGATATTGTCGAACTCTTTGGCGAAGAGGCGATCAGTCAAAGTCAGGTGGAGAGATGGTTCAAGCGTTTCAAATCCGGCGACACAAGCTTGCAAGATGAGAAAGGAAGAGGTCGCCCATCTGACTTTAATGATCAAGCTCTCAAATTAGCGGTTGAAGAAGACGAGAGCCTGACAACAAGGATGCTGCTGAACAGTGTGATATCAGACAAGCAACAGTCGTTAGACATCTCAAGAAACTCGGCAAAGTGTGGAAGATGGCTGGATAGGTCCCTCATGAGCTCTATGATTACAATCAGTGATGTGCTCTCGAAATTTCGGTTCCTGCTCCGGCTCTTGGCTCCTGCTCTGGCTCTTGGCTCCTACCTCCAAATTTTGGCTCCTGCTCTGGCTCTTGGCTCGGAGCAGGAGCGCTCGGAGCCAAGAGCAGAGCTTATATACAACTATATTTTTGAAAATTTTCACAACATTCTTAAAAGTGTTTTGAAAACCGTTTCTATTCGTAATTTACTGAGCTTTTTTATATTCGTTAAGGATGGGGATGCACATCGAGAAGCGAATATTTTGAACTCTCAGGCTTGATTCCACTGGCTACACACCCTATTTGTTAGTTTATTTTTAGTAGGTTAACTCACTACTAGGGTCAAAAAGTATCGTGCAGTTTATTGCATCCGCTTCCAGCACTTTTTTACTGTCAGCAACTGCCTTAATTTTGCGATTTCATGCATATGACCATCACAATAAAGAGAAACCAACTATAAACCATTTACTTTGTGTTTCATCACCTACTTTTCTACTCATCTTACTGACTTCTCGTAAGGTTATATTTTTTTAGAGTTAGATGGATATTATTCAACACCAAAACCGGTAAGAAAATTGTGTGGCTTGCGAAGATTCGACCCAGCGACAAAAGAGTGTATTTGAAGGGTATGATGACACAAATAAAACATTTTTGGATTTTAGCTCTAACTAACTTTTACTTTTTTTTCTTTTCTGTGATAGCTTAAAACAAAGCCTAGAATCTTGACTACACATTGGTATATAAACGTTTAGAGCAGAAAAAAAGTCAAAAGGTATTAATCAAAGAAAGAAAAGAATAACCCAAAATGAATATTTTTTCGAACAAAAAGCGATTTTAGGTGCTGTTTTGGCCTGCAACTTAGCCGGGGCAGTGGTTCAAGCGTGCGCTGATGGTGTTGTTAAATAGCCAAGAGCCGGAGCCTCATTTTGATACTAAAATTATACAAAAAACATGGAAAAGTGCAGTAATAAAAGGTGTACACCCACTGGGAATCGAACTTGAGAGTTCGAAATATTCGCTCCTCGATGTGCACCCTTTCAATAAAGCAAAAGTACTGAACTTTTTTTTTCGCTCTTGGCTCCTGCCCAAAATTTTTTGGCTCCTGCTCCGGCTCTTGGCTCCTGCCTCCATAATTTTAGCTCTTGCTATGGCTCTTGGCTCGGAGCAGGAGCGCTCGGAGCCAAGAGCGGAGCTGCGCACATCACTGATTACAATGAAGAGGAAAGGGTCCGAATATTTGGCCAATTGCTTGAACGGAACGAACGAAATCCTTTTCTTTCAAATCTGGTGACTGGCGATGAGTCATGGCTCCTGTTTTAAAATGTCAAACGAAAAGAAGGTGTGTGTCAATCCTGGTCAGATTCCAAAAGGAATTCCAAAGGATGTTCATTGCAAGAAAGCCATGTGGTGCGTTTGGTGGGATCGTTCTGGCGTTATAAATTGGGAGATTATCACAAAGTCCGGCAGCAAAGCTTCTGTTATTGGTGGGATGACGACGGTAAGTGACAATATTAATCTGGCTGTTTTGAAAAATTTTCAGACGTGAGACACGATTGGCCTATTCCGGATAGAAATGGAAAGAAGCAGCATAACATTAAAGGACCATTGCCGTCTACGGCCACGGAAATTTTGACTGTTTGAATTGGTGGGGGACAGCTAATATACTGCGAAAAATATTTTTTTAATTATTTTTTATTTTCATTTTTAAGTTATAATTTATGAGTATTGGTCGAAGCGAGTCTTCCAGAACTATAAGTAAGTTGTAGTGCAATGGCTGTGTTAGATCTTGTCCGATCTGGCAATGTCAAGCAACGTTGGGCTCGACTAGTAGATTGTTCAAAATTTTGGAAAATTTTAATTTGCAAACAAAAAAAATCAAAAATATTTTCGCAGTAATTTAGCTGTCCCCCGCAATTCAAAAGTCCAAATTTCCGTGCCGTAAACGGCAATGGTCCTTTAATAGCGATGTCTATCTAGCCAGCTCGACCGCCTTCATGCATCCATCCAAGTCAAGAGGCCTCGAAAAGAACCAGATCGTCTTCATCATGACAATGCTCGGCCTCATGTTGAAAATCGTGTGGTCCCCCTCAATGAGAAAGGCTGGGATTTGCTTGAACATCATATTCACCAGCAGAAGCTCCAACACACTACCACGTCAACCGTCTCTAAAAAATTGGCTAGCGGGGAAGGTCTTTGAGGATTTGAACGAACTTGTTGTTGATCTCAAAGCGTGGATTGCATCCAAAAATGCTCGCTTCTTTGCTCGTGGAATTGATCAACTGCCAAGTAAATGGGAAGCTGTTATTGACGTTGATGCGAATAAGCCCCAGAGTGTATCCTTTACAAATGTTTATGATTATGTTATCAAATGTTTTGTTATCGAATAAAGTTACAATAAAAAATCCGCATTATTATGAATCAACCCAATATTTAAGTATAACTTCAATTTACAATTATACCCTCTGCAGTACCCTGGTTCGACCCCACCTTCCGACACGTTCGATTTTTATCTTTTTTTGCAAATTTTTAACACGAGAAAGGCCAAGCGGTGCATATGTTTATTTAGATGCAGAAATTCACGTTGATCATTTTTGAAAATATATGTATAGGTGTTGAGACGTTTCAAGTGACCTTTTTGGTTTTTGCTTTACTAGGTTGGAGAGCAACACAACTAAAAATAAGGAAACTATTAAGATGAAAACACTCGTCAGAGTTTCGGCTATCTTTTGATAGAAACTTGCACGAATAGTTGATTTTCAAGTCTAGTAAAATAAAACCACAAATGTCCATCCATGCCAGGCCGCTAATTGAGCGGATCAGATTTCCGCTCAGATGGGCTTAATCGCTCCAATTGTGTGGTCTGGTGTAATTTGAGGTGGTTTAAAATGGATAGTGAAGAATTCTGAGCGATACAGCCCATCTGACCGGATATCTGATCCGCTCAATCGATTTTTCGCAGAAAAGTTCACGGGATGCTTAACGGGGTTCGAGGTGCTAAGGGTGCTTTCAGATGGTCGAGCTGAAAAGGTGGTCTTTTCGAAAGGATTTTGCGTGAATCTCCCATTGTTTTGAAAACGACGTTGTTTGAACGTCTTTTATTGAACGGATTTTGCACGAATCTCCCATTGTTTGAAAATCACGTTGTTTGAACGTCTTTTCTTGAATGGATTTGCGCAAATCTTTATTGTTTGAACAGACTTTGTGTGAGTGGGGAGGAGAAGAATGGGCCATTTCAAATTGGGCCAATTCAATTTTTGCCATTTTCAAATTGCGCCATTTCAAATTGGGCGCCAATGCAAATTGCGCCATTTCAAATTGGGCCAAGTTCAATTGGGCCAATGCACATTGGGCCAATTTCAAATTGCGCCAACTTATTTGCATTTTTTATAGAGATGCAGAATGGAAAAACCGAGATTTTCATCTTCAGCTTGACTTTTCGGTGTCAAATTGAAGCCAAATCAAAAATCTGCTTTTACAACTTACAGTTAACTTTTATTTTTGCATCTTTGGCATAGTCAGATTTTGTAAAAAAAGTTTCCATGATTGCGTAGGTGGGTGCTTAAAAAAATCTCGGTCTGCTGCTGGTCAAAAAGAGAGACCGAGATTTTTTTGACAGTCATTTT
>SADC01001127.1:14889-99361 GCA_004194705.1 Ditylenchus dipsaci | reverse complement strand
AAAATGGCTGTACCCCGAAATTTAAGCGGCGATTTGCTAAGCGGTCGTTTTGCTAAGAAAAAAATTTAAGCGCGAATTTGCTAAGAATTCACAATTTAAGCGCCAATTTGCTAAATGGTCGTTTTGCTAAGAATTTTTTTGCTAAGTAGTTGTTTTGATAAAGATCTTGTTGTTAAGCTACATCTTCTTCAGTTCGGCTTAATTTCGGGTACAGACCTTAAACCCCAAACGGTTCAATCAAAATCATGTTCTAAAAAACGGTTTTTTAATTGAATCGGGGTCTCCTACTCTGGACTGATTGCACCCAGAGGGATTCGAACCAGTAACTTTGGTGATGAGTATATGGACCTCTTCGCCAAGTAAACACTCAAAATTACGATAAAAAAGGTATGCACCAGGTGGATGCGAACCAGCATCCTCGGCGGTGGCTATCCAAGTGGTCGTCCACTTGGATCAAAAATTTTTTTTACGTTTTCGGTTTCCAAAACAATTTTTCTGCACTAATTCGAGCATGCTGAAGATGGTTTGACAGTGGTAAAATCACGTTTTATCGATAAATTTAGAGTTATTGCTAACGATTGATTTATCAAAATCAAGAATTCACGATAACTCAAAAACTTCTTGATAAAACGTGATTTTACCACTGTCAAACCATTTTCAGGGTGCTCGAATTAGTGCAGAAAAAATGATTTGGAAACCGAAAACGTAAAAAAATTTTTGATCCAAGTGGACGACCACTTGGATAGCCACCGCCGAGGATGCTGGTTCGCATCCACCTGGGTGCACACTTTATTTTTTACCGTAATTTCAGATATAAAAAGACTAACGTTTGACCTTTCAGGTCATTTGGGTGAATATACCCCTACTCTTGAGTTGCCTGGATAACAACCTGTCCAGGTGGTACTCAACCCTAGATTTGGGATCGGGTAGGTGAAATCGCACTTTTGGTCTCATCAAGTCCAATTATTCACAAATTTTTTTTGGTTGGAAAATAGATTTTTTTTATTCAAATGAACTTTTTCATTTTAAGACATCCAGGTGGGCATCCACCTGGTCAGGTGATACCTACACCAGGTATTAAAGTTGGGTGTGTAAAATCGCAACTTTGGGCTTGACAAACCCAATTCCCCACACAATTTTAAGTTAGAAAAAATGGCTTATTCTTATTTTTTGAAATTTTAATCTTTCAGGTTTGGGTTTGGTTTGGGGTATTTAGGGTGGTTTGTAGGGTACTTGAGGTGGTTTTGAATGGTTTGTGGTAGTTGGACACAATCTGAAATATCAATTCACCTAGATCCCATATTCAAATCAGTAAAAAACAAAAAAATTGGCCGAAAAATGACCGTCGGAAAAATCTCTAAATCCCCTACCAGAACATTGAGAAAAAGTAAAAGTACAAAAAGGCAGAAAGTTCTTAACAAATCGGGATTTAAGAAAAGAATGCCTTAGCCAATATATTCTTAGCAAATGGGCGCCTTAACAAAAAAATTCTTAGCAATTTGTCGCTTAGCAAAAAAAATCTTGGGCAAAATGACCGCTTAGCAAATCGACCACTTAGCAAAATGCCGCTTAAATTTCGGGTACAGCCGACAAAATCCTACACTATGGTTTTAGCGCGAATTGTCTTTTGAATGCAAACATTTTTGTTTCAATGCTCATTTTGAATTCTCGAATAATTTCGGTGTGCTTCGCTGGTCTGCTTCAAGTTTTTGAGATCAATAATTTATTGCTCAATGTTTGTGCTTATTGAGTGTGTGTGCGACTTGTGAATCACTGTAACTATTTTCACAAAGTTCTCATGTTTGTTTCAGAACATCGAAAAGTCATTGAACAAGTTCGAAATATAATATTTTACTCTCGAGATATTACCCTCGAGCACACTAGATAAGTTTTTATAACTGACTTGCCTCTGTTTTGTTTTTTTTTCTTTTCAGGTCGCCCTCAAGGGAGATTATTCTGGTCGCTTGGGATCTTTGCTGTGTCTATTTCGATGCCGTCATTGATATTTCTTGGTCACGTTTTTATACGCTGGTTGTGCGAAATCATGATCTAGCTTTTTAGGTCTTAGAATTGCTGGAAATGTTATGCGCAGTTCTGCGCAATATTTTTGATACCAAAGACGACAGAAAATCATAACATAAGCAGTACCAGGATCAAGAAGTTGGTTGATGACCAGGCTTTTCGGGTTAATCTGATTTCGCGCCCTGTATTTTCACGTTTTCTCGACAAAAAAAATCTTTTTTTTTTTATTTGGAGGAGTTAATGTTGAGAAGAGCTCAAACATGCGTTTCCAACAGTAAAAAGTGTTGTGTTCTTGAGAGCTGAGAGAGATAGCAGAGCGAACCAACAAGATAGTTTATAACGGAACGGAATGATTACAACTGATAACAGAGCGACACGAGTCAACAGAAGACTCGATGTCGTGTCGAGACAATAACAGATACGAATAACACTTCCACACAACAAAAGCCTTAAAGCATAGAACGCCAAGAAAGGCGCGATCTTGAATAACCCGAAAAAAGCCTGGTCACCAACCAATTTGTTGATCCTGGTACTGCTTTGCTCTATGATTTGCTGTCTTCTTTAGTATCGAAATGACTTTCTATTGCATTAAAAGTACTGAAATATAAACGGCGATACCAATGATTTGTAGCGTTATAGGAGGAAGAACTAAATTCTGTATTTCATGTAATTTTTTAAAAATGCTAATATTTTGCAGGTAATACGGCATCCTACCGACTATGTTTGTATTTGTTTGGAAGCCGTCAAATTCTACATCAGATAAGCACTTTAACCACACCAATTTATCTTCAGATAAAAACTTACAACCAAAAAAATTGAAACAACTCAAAATGAGATAACTCCAATCATAAATACGTAAAATAAATCGCGAAAAGAACTTTTTCAGAGAATTTTTTTCTCCTATCTTGTTCAGCACGAAATCCTGAACAAACGCTCCATTAGCACGAACGGTTTTTTAAGTGTTAAAAGGTGATGAAACGTCCCGGTGACGAATCGGCCGAGATGACGAAACATCACGGACCGGAAAAACTTATATAATAGAGCTCAGATCAGCGATTACTTTATCTTCAGCGACAGACAAGCTACAGTGTAGGATTGGTTTTTTTGACTTGTTTTCTTGCGCAGCACTTGTGGCGGACAGCATAAAAAAACAACAGACCACAAAGAATAAAACGGCGAACAAAAAAATCAACTTATCGAATGCTTCAATCTCACGATTTTCGAAAGATAGGCTATTCTAGAATTTGAGACAACAGCTCAGAAAGCCCACAACTGCGCGTAATATTTACACCAGTTCTAAGACGTGAAAAGCTAGATTAAGATTTTGCACAACAAGCGTATAATAGCAACCTGACCAGAGAAATATCAATGACGGCATCGAAATAGACAGCAGCACAAGATTGTAAGGACTGACATACGACTCGATACACATTGTGACTCGATACGCCAACTCGATACAGTTGCGACTCGATACACCAGCTCGATACACTTAATTTTTGTGAGTTATAGTAGCCTTTTTTGCTTTATTTATTAATCGCTACTGAATCATAAAAAATTCAGTAATAGAAGTATCATATTCTTTACATTTTTATTGGACGAAACATAAAGTAGTTTTTCCGTCAACTTGCGCCAAAAAATTGCGCAGGGAGGTCACGTGCCCCCCCCCCGTCAGATTTTTTTCAAAACGGTGTAGGTAAAATCGCCCCGAAAATTTTAAAAGCGGTGTATGTAAAATGCCTAGTGCCCCCTCCGTCAGAAATTCCTGCGTACGCCACTGACCGCGACTAAGCAGTCTGACCGAAGCATTAGTACACTTCACTTAAAAGTTGAAACTAAACCCATTGAGAATTTATCCGCAATTTGGGTTTTTATACAAAGTGCTTCAAAAGTTTTCATAATATTATGTTTAAAAAGTCGCTTTGTGTTTTTTCTTCTCGAACTTTCTTACTCAGCGTTCGGGGCACTACTTCAGTACTACAGTTCCCTCTCGATAAAACACCGCTCCAAACACCGGCCATTGGCGGTGTTTTTTTTGGTGGTGTGTTATACCGAGAGGATCTCTTCCGAGAAAAGTAAGCCAACTTCTGGGCTAGAGAAAAAGTACGGAATTTTGAAGTCGAAAACAAATATAAATTCAAATTTAAAGAATTTTAATTAATCAAAAGTTGAAAGTCTGCCCAAATTTGAGTAATAATAAAATGAAGTGGTGTTGTATTGAAGGTATCGCGAGCAGCAAAAAGTGGTGTTATATCGAGAGTGGTGGTTTATCGAGTGGTTAAGATTAAGCACTAAAATATTTTGCTTTTCTAAATACCAAAGAAAAAAACCCTTCTGTAAATCCTGATCAACATAAATATGCCTTTATCAATGCCAACACACACATCAAAAGTTAGCAAATAGAGTCAAAAAGTGCTGCAGAAATATTAGCGGTAAATGAATCGAAAAATAATTAGGGAAAATCAGCGGAAAATAAAACACGCCCGTAGGCGGGCAAGCTCTAGTAATTCAATAAAAGACCTAAATCATTTTTTGTCTCGAGCGAAATTTGAGTTTGAAGGCGACTTTTTGAAATAAAGCAGTTTCAAATGCAAATCAACCACGCTGACCACGAATCCGGTGTTAGAATTGAGATTTTCCTAGCAGAAAAAAATTTATGCAAAATTTGTGTGGGAAATTTCATGTGAGATGGGAACTTCAAATGGTCTATACTTTGAAAAAAATCGCGGTAAGTCGGTTTATCATTCTCTCAGAAAATGCCTTTAAACCTGTGATAATTTAAAAAAAACGGTTATAATGACATGAATCTTTACAGAAGACTGTGTGAAAATGAGTGAAAATCAACATTTATAGCTTTTTTATTTCCAAGCACCGCTCTTATTCCTAATTTCACACGCTGAGCATGAATCCGGTATTGTTTTTGACATAAACTTTCAAAATCTGCTAAAAACAATTCAAAGTTCACTGTGAAATTCTAAAATCCGCCCGAGACAAAACATTCGAACGAAATATTTTTTGTTAGCAGATTTTCGATGCTACAGTAATATACACCCCGCCTCCAAAAAAAATCAAGTTTTTTGGGTGTGTCCAAAACCATTTTCAAGTAGTAATTGTGTTGCTTTTAAAAATTGTTGGTTCTTTCCGGTTATCCCGACCCCCCTCGATTTTTGCATTTTTGGCTCAATACTTTCATTTCCCACTTAATAGCGGAAGCCCATAGGCGGAGCCGGGCCCACACCTATGCGCTTCCGCTATGCCGCTTTTGGATTTACCTATAAGCCACCTCCCCCTACCTACCAACACAAATTACGGTCTTGTAGGGAATCTAAAAAAACCCCTACCCTAACCCACACCTATGGGCTTCCGCTAAATCTACCATCATAGAATCTACCCATACCCTAGTTTGGAAAGTAGGGTGGCAGGTGGCTTATGGGTAGATTGCAGCGGCATGGCCTAAGCCCATAGGTGAGGGCCCGGCTCCGCCTAGTTCCGCTATTAAGTCGGGAAATAAAGTACTGAGCGCAAAATATGCAAAATCAAGGTGTGGTCGGGATAACGAAAAGAACCGTAATTTCGGTATGAAAAGCACCCAAAAGTAATTTTAACCCTAACACTACCGGAAAAAAAACTAGCGTTGTATACGTGGGGTCAATATGACCCAAAACAAAAAGTAGTCAAAATAGTTCCAAAATTATCGAATTTATTCACAAAAGTAAATGACTTTATTGATCACTACACTCATAACAAACTGAATGACCAACACATGTAAATTTTTGACAATTACTACATTTTGATGACACTTTTTTATCGATTTTCTTGGGCACAAATAGCATCGACACGTTTGCTTCCTGATGCTGTTTGAGGACTTGGCATTGTTCTGGAGGATTCACCACGGGCAAAGTGCAAGCTAATGTTTGACCAAGCTCTTCAAGAAATAGACGACGACGATGCGCTTACCAACGTGATAACCAGGATTGATTTTTGACCAGATCACAAATGCATTGACAGCAGCAATGTCCAACATATTGTAAAATATAACCTATAAAATAGAGATATTTGTAAGAAAGCGAAGCAACCATAAACACTACCATAGGCCAGCGACAAGTCTTCCTTTTCGTAGAATATGTTCGTACCATTTAATCCAAGGTGTCTACTCCACGATACCCGATAAAAGATAACGGAACTTCTCCTCTATTGTGACGCACAGTCCCGATCAAAGTGATTTTTTGCGAAAGCAATCTTCTTGCCAATGATAAACTTGTGAAAAAATTGTCGGTTACAACGCTTCTACCCTCTATAGAAACAACTAAAATAATGAAATAGTATATTGGGGTCATATTGACCCCACGGTATACACTGCTGCTTTTTCATACACCAACAAAAATAAATCGCCAAATCATAGGAAAAGTAGTCAAAATGTAGCTAACAAAAGACAAACAAAGTCAGAAAAAATAAGCCTTTCACAATGTCTAAAAAAAATTTACAGCTTTTTCAAAAGTGCTTTGGGTCACATTGACCCCATGGTGGTGTTAGGGTTAAAGGGATGCTGGGCTGTATGGGGAGGGAAGGGAATAGTAGGGGGCCACTTTTTGTTCAATTTTTTTTTAAAGGTTATGCCTATTTTTAGGCTGTCTTACAATGTTTCTCAACTCGGGCCTTGGCAAAAATAAACTCTATATGCATTTCATGATCAAGTGTAATTCTCGGAATCATGTCTAAGGTAGTGAGTGCGAGCATCTCTAACTCTCAAGCCCCTTGCGCCCCCGAAGGGGCCCCCAAGCCATCAAGCGGGGACTTGATGGGTTAGAGATGTGCGCACTCACTCACCTTGGCCGAGTAGGTTCAAAGATCACGAGTTACTTTTGATCTACTCAACTCGTTTCAGAACACGACTAGAGTATTGGATCAAAAGTTATTCGCGATCTTACTCGAGCAGTGAGTAATTTTTGATCCGAGTAGAGTAAATCTCTACTCTCTTTACTCGAGTTCTACTTTGCCAAATCGAGTTCTACTCGCCTAACTCGCCTAAGTATTCAATATTTTGATGAGAGCAGACACTGTTTAAAAAAATGTTTTGTGTGTAAATATCAAGTCAAATTTTATTGTAAAATGTGTTCATTGAGCAGCTCCATTGAACTTACTTCTCTGCTTTTTTCATCACTTATTTATCTCTTCCACACCTTGACTTTGATGGAAAATCAAGCTGTCATTGATAGCAGATAAGAAATTAATTTATATATGCTGCTTAGTTGCATTTATTCTCCTTGTCACTTTTGTAATTTCCTCCCAAGCAACATCTTTGTCTTAATTTATAATTTACTTTTCGTTAAATTCTCACATTGATTAGACTTATTTTTAAGACTTACCGTATTTTCTCTGATAGTCCACATGCTCTAAAAAGCCCACACCCTCGACTTTAAGTATCTATATCTCAGCTCAGAGTTTTGCAGTTTGGAATCCACTTTTTTCACGCACGAATCTAAATTTTTAAAATTATTTGACTTATTGACTTTTTAAGATTCGTTTTGCAAACAATTTTTCCACATTCTTTTTTTTTCTAATTTTGTGCAACCTCATGCACTTAAAAGCCACTCTTCAACCACCACAGGATTGTACATTATAGAAATTAGCGTATTTTTTAAAACATTCACCAACTTTCTGACTATTTCAAATGTTCGTGACTTTTTTCAGGGATTTTTTTCGAAAGTTTGATATTCCAAATCAGTTCAAGTTTAAGTTTTTTCAGCATAAAACGTCAATTCCAATTTTCGCTCCCCCCGTGGTTTAGATCCTGGCCTGTGAATTAGGGGGCCTGCACCTCAGAGAGACCATGCAATCGCGTTTCTGACGTTTATTAATTTACACTCAAACTGAATTGAAATGTAAAGACAGACTTTCGGCTAAACTCCCTATTCGGTGCCCTCCCAAAAGCACTCAAAAATAGGTTTTTTGGGTGTTATAGCACTATTAACGTGCAGAAAACCCGTTTTTTAGGGTGCGGCCGACTATTCCTGGGAACTTTTTTCGATTGTTGTTGTTGCAGTAAGCATGCGCCAACTTAGGAAAATTTGATCCGCGCCATCCAGTTCATTATAAATGTTTCTTAGTTTTTTCGGAGTTTATTGGTCACAATTTCACTTTTTACAGGTTGTATGTATATCTAAATCAGATTCTTACCAATATATTATTTGATCCTGTCCCATGAATTTGTAGCCATGATTAAAATGATTATGTTTCAGCTTTTTCGCATTTTTTGACAGCCAAATTTTTGTTTACACTGACAAAATGTCGACTGCTCCTCAAGCTCAACGTTCTTCCTCGCCTGCTCCCAGCATGGCTACCAATGCGGGTGAAGACATCCGTCGAAAAAAGGTTTAAAATCTTCATTCTCCTTACTATTTATGCAAAATTGACTAATTCAATGGTTTATAGACTCGCATGGTGGATGAGATTGTGGCCGAGTTTGAGAACCTGAACGTAAGTCATTTTGCTTCTGATTTATATATGTAAAGCGTCAAAATGTGTGTTTTTACCAAAAACTTGCTCTTGATTTGGGCTGCAGAGTACATATAATTTCGAAATCGGACATCAAGACTCAAACCCCCAAATTTTACGAGGTTCAAGTCCAATTACCCGAAAACGGGTACCCAACTCGACTACCTTACACCCTCTTTTGACAGTTCATATCTTTTCGCTGAAATATTTGCAGAATGGACACGCAACTAGGTTAGATCATAATTAAGTTTCAAGAAGTCGTTACAGAAAAAGGTATCCAAGAAAGGGAGTTTTTCGCCTTGGCTCGGCCTGTTCTTTTTTGTTATACAGGGTGTTACACAGGAGCCCCGATCCTCCTAACACTTTTAAACCGATATAACTTTTTCTAGGCCGTTTTTGGAAATCTGTTTTCACAGATCGACTCAGCGGCTGGGGGAAACTTGCAAAAACGAAATTTGCCAAATACGAAATTTGCCAAAACGAAATTTGCCAAAACGAAATTTGCCAAATCGAAATGCGCCAAAACGAAATATGCCAAAACGAAATTTGCCGAAACGAAATTTGGCCAACGAACCAACAGGGGGGACCAAGGCCGTTTTTACGTTTTTTTCGAAATTTTCGAAACTGTGTCCCAACCACCTAAAACCACCCCAAACAACCAAAAACGTCCTAAAACAGCAAAAACCACCCAAAATCACACTAAACAACTCAAAACACCCCAACCACCCGAAACCATCCAAAACTACACTAAACAAAATTTTGCGGGAATTTGAATTTTTAGTCTGAACAACCAAACCAAGTGGTCGTCCACTTGGATCGAATTTTTTTTTTACGTTTTTGGCTTCTAAAACCAGTTTTCTAGACTAATTCGTGCACGCTTAACGGCTTGAGTTCAGAATCCCCCCCCCCACGGGGACTGATCAGGTGGAGGAGATAACTTCATATTCGTGTTTCTCGACCCCGATTTCATGAGAAAGCCGCGCGTTTTTTTGGTTCTGAGAAAAAAAAATTTTTTCGAACCACAGGGGGGTATCATGGTTTTTTAGTCAAAATTTGAAAAATTTAAATTGGCGCCTTTTGAATTTAAAAGGGATTAAGGGCTGTATAGGGAGGGGAAGGGAATAAAAGGGGGCCACTAATCACACAGGGGCCACTAACAAGAAGATGTTGAACATAGTTTTGAATACTGGGGCCCAGTGTTGTGCTGTGCTCACTCCGAGTGAGAATCTCACTGAGAATTCTCAGTGAGAATCTCACTCACAGCCTGTGAGGACAAAATTCAAAATTCTCACTCTCACTCACAGCCTGTGAGGACAAATGCCATTCTCACTCACTCTCACTCACACAAAATATCATTCTCACTGAATTCTCAGTGAGAATTTTTGAGAATTTCCGTTACATAGACGACATCAATTTATATCATTCTTGAATTATTTTAGTCTTTATTATTTCAAATCATGCAACGAAATCAAGTAAGGTTGTGAAAATAAGTTGTTTACAGAGATAAAGTAGATAATTAAAGTAATGAAGAGCACAAAGTAAACGTCGAGTATGTTAGTAAATTAAAAAATTTACATAGCTGTAAAATAGGTATTGAATAAAATGGGTGGAATACCGTATTTCCTTTAATAGAAGCCCGGGGATTCTATTTTTGGATCCCGAAAATCGGAAAATTTGGAATTCGATCTCTAGATTTTCGGGTGTTCAACCAAAATATAAAAAGTGAAATAAGAAGAACTGTTAGAGTTAAGACAACAGCTTTGCAAAATATTGCTTCTGCCCTGAGATACAGACTCTCAAAATTGAGGGAGGAGGGCTTCTATTAGAGGGAGACTTATATTAAAGGGGGGGGGGGGGGTGGAACTGTATATACGCATCGCCTTAGGTCACAGGTTCGACTACCACTGGCTGCAGACCTTAATATTTTCTCTCTTTTTATTTACAAGTTTGGTGTCAAAATGTAGCTAACATCCTCAGCTTTCATTTGAGCTATCATACAGATGAAAAGTTGGTATAGAGTTAGGGCTAAAATATAAAAAACGCTGAACCATGTCCAATTTGACGAAATCCTCAACAGAACTATCGCAGTACTTTTCAGTATTATCCTGGAACTGACGTTTTTTTCGCAATTTTATTTACATACTCATTTGAAAACTTACACTCAAAATGCAGTCCTGCCGTCATTTTCAGCATACGGTTGTATAAAATCATATGAATTGAAATCGCAATAAAAGTCAGTTCCTAAATAATACCGAAATCCTCCCCCTCAATGGTACTCTATTGTTCCTTGGTCAAACTTCGTTAGCCACCTTTTTTCTGAAGTAATTTTGTTGTGAAAAAATTTCTATCTTGTTCCCATGAAATTCTGACTCTAGAAAGTGCCTAAACGCGTAGAGAAATAAATAAAATTGGTGGAGGCTCAGGCTATATTATAGGTTGGCTACCTCCCTCCCTCCCCCCCCCTCCCCCCCGCTTTTTGACCAAATTTTCCTTATACTCCCCCCGTCCTCCCCCCCGCAAAAAAATTGGCCACCTCCCCCCCCCGCTCTCTCCCCCCCCCCGCAAATTTTTTAGTCTAATCTCCCCCCGCACCCAAAAAGGGGGGGAGGCCAACCCTACTATATTAGTCTAAATACGCATCATTTTGGCTGGTTTCCTCTAATTTGGTGGTCATTTGCCAAAATTCCCAAAAATGAGGCAGTTGCTGATAGCAAAGCAGTGCTGGAAATGGTTGCAATCGATTGCTCGTTGATTTTTGGACCTAATAGTCAAAAACTTACTGAAAAAGTAAAATAAAACACCCGCAGAGGGACTAGAACTTTCGACAAAAGGCGATGCGTATATAAAGTCCCCCCTTTAAAGGAAATACGGCAGGTGATATTATTTAAACCTGAGAGATCGCCAACTCAACTTGCTGTTTTGCATTCTCTTCTGTTTCTTTTTCAAGCGAATTTCAGTGATTTAGCGTTGATTTCTTAAAAATGTCAGGTTCGCTAAACTGACATGTCAGTGTCAATGTCAGTGTCACTGTCAGTGTGAATTATGAAAACACTGGTTATAAGAGAACATTTCAGGAGTGGAAATATATTGCTGAACTGGCATTAGAAATATTAAGCACGCCGGCGACGAGCAGCCTAATCGAACGAACTTTTTCTCAATGCGGGTTAGCAACGGCAAGACATAGAAGTCGAACTCAATTTACTTTTTTGAATACACAATCATTTGTTTATATCAATTCGCAAAATTTTGCTTAATACAAAATTGCAAATTGAAATTTTCAATTCTCACTGAGATCTCAGTGAGATTCTCACTCTCAGTGAGGACAAATTTAAAAATTCTCACTCTCACTCACAGCCTGTGAGGACAAAATTCAAAATTCTCACTCTCACTCACAGCCTGTGAGGACAAATTTCATTCTCACTCACTCTCACTCACAGGCAAAAAATCGTCCTCAGCACAACACTGCTGGGGCCTACCGCATAAATAAACTCTGGTATGCATGCTTTTTCATGCATCCAGAGTCACTTTCGAGTGATTTGTGTCTAAGGTATGTGGGTGTGCGCATCTCAACTCCAAGCCCCAAGCCCCTGCGCCCCCGAAGGGGGCGCAGGGGGCTTGAGAGTTAGAGATGCGCGCACACACTTACCTTAGACATGATTCGAGAAGTACTCTTGACCATAAAATGCATATAGAGTCTCTTTTTGCCACGGCCCAGTTGAAAAACATGGTGAGGCAGCCTAAGAATACAAAAATTTTGAATTTTTAACGTTCTGCCATAAAAGTGGCCCTTTTATTCCCTTCCCTCCCAATACAGCCCTTATTCCCTTTAAAATTCAAAGGCGCCAATTCAATTTTTCAAATTTTGACTAAAAAACCATGATACCCCCTGTGGTTCGAAAAAAATTTTTTTCTCAGAACCAAAAAAACGCGCGGCTTTCTCATGAAATCGGGGTCGAGAAACACGAATATGAAGTTATCTCCTCACCTGATCAGTCCCTGGGGGGGGGGGGTGGATTCGTCACTGCAACCCGCTTAACATGGTTGACAGTGGCAAAAATGCCGGCTTCTCAGTTATTTTTTGAGTTTTGGCAAATAATTGATTTTAACCAAAATCAATTATTCCCCAAAACTCAAAAATTTCTTCATAAAACGTGGTTTACCACTGTCAAACCGTGTTCAGCGTGCACGAATAAGTCCAGAAAATAGGATTTGGAATCCAAAAACGTAAGAAAAAAATTCGATCCAAGTCGACGACCACTTGGTTTGGTTGGTTCAGACTAAAAATTTAAATTAAATTTAAAATTTTAATTTTGTTTGGTGAAGTTTTGAATGGTTTCTGGTGGTTTTGGTGTTCTGGGTGGTTTTGTGTGATTTTGGTGGTCTTGGGTGATTTTGGATGGTTTTCGCTGGTTTGGGGTGGTTTTAGGTGGTTAGGACACAGTTTCGAAAATTTTGAAAAAACGTAAAAACTGCCTTGGTCCCCCCTGTTGGTTCGTTGGCCAAATTTCGTTTCGGCAATTTTCGTATTGGCATATTTCGTTTTGGCGCATTTCGATTTGGCAAATTTCGTTTTGGCAAATTTCGTTTCGGCAAATTTCGTTTTGGCAAAACATACGTTTGGCAAATTCGTTTTTGGCAAGTTTCCCCTAGCCGACTCAGCTTGCTCTAACCACTTTTTTTGACATATAATGTGAAAAACGCGATTCTCGATTGGTGCCCCATGTGGTTCTGGTCTGTGGATGGCCTCTGGATAGGTATGGCCAAAACCACTTTAGGATTAGGCAAGGGTAGGCCAGCGTATGTTTGGACGGACTTAAACATATCTTTGACTCATTTTGAACCCGACAAACTTTTGACAAACACTGGTATGCTTTTGCCTAAACCTCAGCCTGAAAAATAAAAATAAATTACAACAGTGGGACAAGGCGAAAAACCCCTTTGTTGGATAGGGCCGATAAAAAGGCGGGAACCAGCAGTGCTTTTTTATAAGCGTTTTAGCTGGTCTGGCGAAAATAGTCTGCGGTCATCAATATCAAAATTAGCGTTAAGCGAGTGAAAACAGGGACGTTTAAAATAAATCTTAATGGTCCTTGCTTTTTTGCATTGAATCTAGTATAACTTTTTAATTAGAGACCTCGAAAATTCCTCGTGATTCGGGTACTTATTAAATTTATTTATTTAAGATCCACATCGGTGACCCCCACATGGAGGAGAAGATCCCCGGCGGGACCAATGGTGAGCGCATTAAAGTGCTGAGCAACGTGTTTGGCATCAAAATGGCTAAAATCCCGGTCTTCCGATACGACATCACGTTGTCAGCCCTATTCAGCGGTCGTCGCGAGGGCAAGAAACTGGAGTTCACCAAGCGCTCCAAAGAAGAGTAGATTACTTATTTATACCTGTAATTCACTTCGACTTCTTTAAAATTTTGTTTTTCAGCTCTGTGGTGGTAGATCGCAAGAATATGTGCCGTATAGCCTTTGAGTGCATGGTGGAAAAGTTCAAGGATGTGTTTGGCGTAAGACACGCTGTGTACTACGACCTCCAGTGTATTTTGTACACCTTCAGCCATCGAGCTAAAGGGAGGCAGTGTGAGTAAACATTTGGTTAGGATATGCCAACAAAAATATGGGACGAAAATACATTTATAACAAAAATTAGATTCTGACAACAAAAATATATCAGAAATTGATTTGGTTTACGAAAAAACTGAAATGCCACGAGAAATGGATTTACAAATATGATTTTTTTCATGGCACAATAATTTTTCGTAACATAACTTTTTCGCAAACCAAACTCCAGCTAACACATCGCTAAAACTTTGACGAGTGATCTAACGGGACCGTCGAATAGCAACATTTGGTCCTGAACCTGTTCCTCTCTGTCAACAGCTTTAGGAAATATTTGAAGCCTCGAAAATTTGCTAAAAAATTCAAAAAATTGTAGGAAGACGTTTTCAATCTTGACAAGGAAGACTGTCAAAATGTGAGAGAGCTCCAACGCTTTGCTGGCATCGAAATGCTGGTGCGAAAGGTGCGCGATGGATTTGAGTTGACTCTGGGTGACTTGTCTCATCTCAACAATGACAGTGAGTCATTTCTCGTCTTTTCTTGAAAATATATTGACAAAACTGGTTTTAGCGACAAACCAAAACCATTCCTTGCAGCAATTCATCGAATTGGCCACGTCTCAGTATCCGCTCTTTGCTCCGTAAGTTGATATAAAATCCCCATGGCCTAATGTGTGTTTAGACAACTTTCCAAAAATTTCTCAGTTTCACAAGCTGATTTTTACAAAAAAAATGGTGCTCCGATTTTCAGCAATTTGTTCACTTTTACCGAAAACTGTTGATTTTGGACGATCTGTGCCTGATTAGTATGAATCGGGATAAATGGACAAAAAAAACTTGTCTCAAAAAACAAAATTTTAGCAATTTCACAAAATCAAAGTGGGTCATCGATACCTTATAAGAAACTTGAATGGCAAAGCTAGAGGCTTTTTACAAATATTGGAAAAACACCAAAAAAAGCTACTTTCAAAGATTTTACGCGGTAAACCAAGGCATGTTTGTAAAAGTTCGAATTTTTTGAAAGGGCATTTTTTCGGCAAATCTTAGATCTTTGGAAAAGCTCGCATTTTGCTTATTTTGTTTGAAAAATTCTGAGATTTGTCAAAAAAAATTAAATTTTATAAATCAATTTTAAAAATCCCATTCTTATCCAAATTTTCGAAAAATCTGTGCTCTTTCACATGGCCACAGTAATTTGGTGAAAACATTGCTTTGGTGTGTGAAAACAAATGAAGAAGAAAATAATAGAGATGATGCCTTTAGCTTTTCGGGACGGGACAGGATTCAAATTCGAAAATTTCGGGACGGGACGCGGGGACGGGACAGATCAAAAATTTATATCGGACGGGACCCCGGGACAGGGAAGATTTTCGGGACGGTCATAAAAATTTCCGATCGGGAATTTCAATCCTATATGCTTTATTCATCTCTCAGACAAAACAAACAATTTAACTAGACTTCTCCAGCAGAGGCAAGCTGCGGTTGAGGAACATGATCATCTCCGCCTTCTTCGGGTCCAAATTCGTCCTCCTGTAGTCGTACACATCGCGCGCAAGGGAGAAGATCGACTCGCTTGCGACACTTGTTGCTGGGACTGACAGATACTTCATCGCGAGCTTTGCCAGTGTTGGGAAGTATTTTCGTTTTGGTATTACCAAGGGGCCGTTGTTATTAACAACGGTCCCTCGGTACTTGTGGACAACTTGTTAATATCGAGGGTTGACTGTAATTAGAAGTCGAAAGTAGTTTTTGACAAATTGAATTTGTTCGGGACGGGACAAGACGGAATTAAATAATTTTTCTTCGGGACGGCAAACCGGGACGGGACAGGTGTCAAAAAATTCCGGGCGGGATTCCGGGACGGACGATTCTCTAAAATTGACGGACGGAATTGTCCCGTCCCGTCTCGTCATCATCTCTAGAAAATAATTGAAAAATTAGCTTGGGAACCAGGTCAACTTTCTGTGGCAGTTATCTTGAGACATGTATAGCCAAGCTTTTATTATATTTTTGGGTATTTACTCTTAAACTTGGTCAATTTTAGCGAAGATCATCTGATCATCGGTGGAGGCTCTAGCTTCCTGATGTGCCCTGACAAGTACAATTTCACTGAAGAAGATGGCCCAAAATTGAGTGACTCTAAGTACCTGGCCATCGGTGCGCACAAAAGTGTGCGATTTGTGGAAGGGCCGAAGGAAGGGCAACAAGCATGTTGGTCTCATTGTCGAAAGTAAGTTTTTTAGATTTGCTGCTGAATATATACTTGCTTACTAACACGCGTGGGCCCCGATGAGCCGGGCTCTATGCTCGCGGCCACGCTGCTTGATGCATGGTATCTCCAAATCTTCTTTTACTTACACGGGAAGTGCACAATCTTGCGCTACGTACACACTGGTCCGTATTTCGTCTGCATCCGCACTCTTAAGCACATTATAGAAAAAGCAATGAAATTTGATGTAATTAATGTAGTTGGCGATGCGATCCGCATTGCAAACTACTGGAAACAAATTTCATTGCTTTTTCTATACTGTGCTTTAGAGTGAGGATGCGGACGAAAAACGGATCATTGTGTAAGTAGCGTTAAGGTGGCGTTCAGACAAACTTTCTACATCAATCAAAAGCTCATGGCATGCCTATTACTGCCTGGCTTGCCGATTTTCCTGACGACGCGCCCACGATGAGTAATATGTGTAATATGTATAATGAAATATAAGATATCTGTTGTGTAGAGTATGGCCAAGTTTTGCAATTTTCTCTCCTGTGTGTGAGTGGCGCAGAGGATGTGATTGACAGCATCTGAAGTGCAACCCCCCTTCCCCAAGAGTATTTTTCTCTAAGCAATTTTTTTTCATTTTCGCCTAAGCCTAAACCTAGGCCTAGCCCTTCAATTTTTACGGATGTGATTCAGGCTTTGTTTTTAAACGTCGCAGGTTCGATCCCCAGTACGGGTACATTTTTATTTTAATTTTTTTACTCACCCTTTTTTCTTTTGAAATTACGCCTTCCATATCTGTGATTTGATATCTACCGTATTTCCTCTAAAATAGCCCTCCTTCCAAAATAGCCCCCCCCCTCTACTTTGAGGGTCTGTATCTCGGAGCAGAGTAAATATTTTGCAAAGCTGTTTGATACGTTTTCTTAACTCCACGAGCTCTACCGATTCCACTTTTTAGATTCTTAATTTTCACCCAAAAATCTCGAAATCGAATTCAAATTTTCTGAAAATTGGAGGTTTGAATAAAATAGCCCGGGGCTATTTTAGAGGAAATACGGTATGTTGGCACGCATATTTATACAGTAGTGTTTTCGCATTTCGAAAACAAAATATTATGGACATCGTCTAAATAAAAGTTTTTTTGACGCGCATCACAGTGTAATTTCTTTATTTTTTAAAATAAAATTATTATGTATCAGATTCCCGAAAATATACTTTTTGCAAATCATTGAAAAACGATGTGAAAATAGATTTTGAAAAAATTAAATGGCTAAAGTACAGTATATGTCATAGCCGGAATTTTCACAAGTCATGTTTTTTCAGCGTTTTAGCACCTAAAACATACAAAAACACGTTTTCCGGCCCCGGACCAGGGCTTTAAAAACATCCGGAAGATACATCCGGATGTGGATGTTTACATCCGAAACATCCACATCCGGCGGATGTGGATGTGGATGTTGGATGTCAAAAAAAATTGAATCGGATGTCAGCGGATGTTTTCATTGATTTTCATGGATTTTTCGGATGTTTTCGGATGTTTCGGATGTCAAAAATTTCACATCCGGATGTCGGATGTGGATGTGGATGTCAAAATTTTTTTTGGCCGGATGTGGATGTAGGATGTCAAAAAAAAAAATTTAAAGCCCTGCCCCGGACGAGCATTTTTTGAAAAAAAAAATTTTGATTGAAATGACCAAAACCATGATACCCTATACCCCACCCAAATGAAATTTTTTTCAAGTGTTTCCAAACACCCTGTATCAACCTAAAATCATCTCAGGAGTTCAAAAAAGACATTATTTTTGAATTCTGGTCGATAAAAATTGAGTTTTGGGTCACCTTGACCAATTTTAAGGGAATTCAGGGCTGTATTGGGGTGGAAAGGGACCAAAAAGGGGCTACTTTTGTACAAAAAGAAAGATGTTGAACATAGTTTTGTTGACTGGGCCTACCGCATAAAGAAACTCTGGTATGCATACATTTTTTATGCATCCAGAGTCACTTCGAGTGATTTGCGTCTAAGGTATGTGGGTGTGCGCATCTCAACCCCAAGCCCCTGCGCCCCTTCGGGGGCGCAGGGGGCTTGGATGGTTAGAGATGCGCGCACTCACTTACCTTAGACATAATTCCGAGCAAGACTCTTGATCAAAAATGCATTTAGATGCTCTTTTTGCCAAGCTCCAGTGACCAAAACATGGTAAAACCGTCAAATGGTCGAAATTTAAAAATACCCAACCATAGGCCCAACCATATTTTCAACCATAGGGTGGGTATCATGGTTTTGGTCATTTTTACTAAAAAATTTTTTTTTGAGAAATGGCCTTCCGGGTCTTAAAAACGCGTTTTCTGTACGTTTTTAGTGCTAAAACGTTGAAAAAACATGGTTTGTGAAGATTTCCGGCTATGACATATACTGTACTCCTGCCAATTAAATTAAACATGTACCCGTGCTGGGGATCGAACCTGCGACGTTTAAAAACAAAGTCTGAATCACATCAGTGTTTTCATAATTCACAGTAACAGTGACACTGACATTGACACTGACATGTCAGTTTAGCAAACTGACATTTTTTAACAGTGGTCGTAGACATGAAAAAACTTGTCTTTTCGAAATTCTGTAAAGTGCGTTAGAAAGCTGACGAAATTCTGATTAAGAGTGGTGTTATCGCATTTTCGACCCGCCTATGAAAAAAACCGGAAAAAATAAGTGTCAGTTTCATTTTTAATGTCAGTTTAGCAAAAAATGTCTAAACTGACACTGACATTTTTTGCTAAACTGACATTAAAAATGAAACTGACACTTATTTTTTCCGGTTTTTTTTCATAGGCGGGTTGATAATCTGATAACACCTTACTCAATCAGAATTTCGTCAGCTTTCTAACGCACTTTACAGAATTTCGAAAAGACAAGTTTTTTCATGTCTACGACCACTGTTAAAAAATGTCAGTTTGCTAAACTGACATGTCAGTGTCAATGTCAGTGTCACTGTTAGTGTGAATTATGAAAACACTGAATCACATGTACTGCGCAAATCACTCACTGGCGAGATAACTGCAAAACTTGTCCATACTCTACACAACAAATATCTTATATTTCAAACTAGATTTTCTAATCGTAGACGCGTCGAGGAAGTAAAAGGCATGCCATGAGCTTTTGATTGGTGTAGAAAGTCTGTCTGAACGCCACCTTAAGGTTGTGCACTTCCCGTGTAAAGAAAACAATACTTCTATATTTACATAATGCCTAAATTGATTTACGCCCTCAAAAAACTGATTTACGCCCTCAAAATACTGGTTTACGCCCTTCAAATCTATATATTGCTATTTTTGTCAAATTTTCGGTGGAACTTTTTTAATATTTTTACACCAGCATGTAGCCCTGAATCTTGGCTTTCTAACAAGCTATTGACTGATTTTCTGAGATTTCAAAAAGCTGGAGAAAAAAGTCTTTGTATGGAGCAAATTTTTAGAAAAATGCTCGAAATTTAAAAATGCCCAATTTTTAGAAAAATTTGCTCCATACAAAGACTTTTTTCTCCAGCTTTTTGAAATCTCAGAAAATCAGTCAATAGCTTGTTAGACAGCCAAGATTCAGGGCTACATGCTGGTGTAAAAATATTGAAAAGTGGCAACAAAAATTTGACAAAAAATGGCAATATATAGATTTGAGGGCGTAAACCAGTATTTTGAGGGCGTAAATCAGTTTTTTGAGGGCGTAAACTACTTATAGCCTTACATAATCGAGACTAGGAGGCCCAGGAGCACATATTGCTGTAGAAAAAAATAAATGTGATTCTTATTCTTATTACAGTCAACTCTCGATTTAAGGACACCCCAAAAGTTCGTTCCCCAGCTGGGTCCGAGACTTTTTCAGCTCGATTTTCGAAGCTTTTTTAAAATTGTGTTTTGACAGTCTGGTCGCAAATATCGCAAAGATGCCGACTTTGCCGATCGTTTTTCGAAATCCAGAAACTTTTTCTTCTAAAAAAGCAAAACCTCGATTTAAGGACAGGCTTTTTCTAAAATCCCTGTCCTTAAATCGAGGTTTTGCTTTTTTAGAAGAAAAAGTTTTTGGATTTTGAAAAACGATCGGAAAAAACGACATCCTTGCGATATTTGCGACCAGACTGTCAAAACAGAATTTTAAAAAATCTTCAAAAATCGAGCTAAAAAAGTGTCGGACCCAGCTGGGGAACGAACTTTTAGGGTGTCCTTAAATCGAGAGTTGACTGTATTTTAAAATTCACAAAAATTCACTATCCACTGCAATCGGCTTGAAATTGCAACACTTCTATCAAGAAAAATTTATAATAACAGCTTATATTTATACTTAATAATTCTGCAAAGCATTCTAATACACTCTCCTGGTAGACCCACCTACTCACCACTCTCCTGGCACATCTGCTCTCTCTCCTGGCATGACTACTCACTCTCCTCGCTCACCTACCCACTCACTCGGAAAAAAAAGACTACAAAAAAGTTGAGCTTGGCAAAAATTTCTCTAAAAATTGACAAAACTATATTTGAATGGAATTAAAAAATTAAATAAAAAATAAAAATCGACATATCGATAAAACATCAACCTACAAATATACATGTCGATATCTACACCTACTCTCCTGGTACCCCAATACTATATTCAAAGCACATGTATATCCACTATATCCAAAGTACATGTGAAGTTATATTATCTCTTGGTACCCCTACATGGTACCCTCTGCACCCTTACATACTCTTTAGCATCCCTACCCACTCTCTGGCGTCTCAACTCACGTTCCTTGCACGCTTACCTACTTTTCTGGCATCCTTACTCACTCTCCTGGTACCCCTTTCCATTCTGCTGGCATCTCTACCTATTCCCCTGGCATATATATTAGCACTCCTGGCTCAGCCACTAACTTTCCTGGTATCTCTAGCCGCTCTCCTGGCTCACCTACCAACTCTCCTGGATCACCTACCTACTCTCCTGGTACCTCAAACCACTCTCCTGTCCGACCTACTTGCTTTTTTGGCAGACCTACAGACAAAACAAATCGAACACAATATATAAATAAATAAAAAACAGCTCAAAAACAGTATAGTACAACCTTCCTCTCGAGAAAAAAAAACATTTGAATTCAAAAGAAGGTTCGTACTTTTTTCTAGTACCAAAATACTTAATTCTAGTACCAAAATTTTCATTTTTTGAAGTTTTCTCTTTTTCTCCTCATTTTGTAGGTACACTTTTAAAAAATTTCAAACTATCGTGTAGCCGTGAATCTCAGCTACTCGACAAGATATCTTTTTTCAGTAAAAAATTTAAAAAGTTGGAAATTTAGGGGTCTGAAAAGAGGAATTTGATCGAAAAAGTTACTTCATACAAAGCTCAAAATCTTCAAATCTTTGAAATCTTTTACATGAAATTGAAGTCTAGTTAGAAATCTGAGATTCAAGGCTACACATTCATGTGTCAAGGAAAAATCTCTAACTTTACAAAGAGTTTTTCTATGCATGTTAAATTTTGGTACTAGAAAAAAGTATTTTGGTGCTAGATTTAAGTATTACCCTCAAAAGAAGGCCAAATTTCAAATTCCCACTAAATGACCACCTCCCTAAAAGCATCCATATCACCGGTTCCGGTCGTCATTATGAACCGATCTTTTTTTAAGAAAGCTGAGATGCTGGGCTACATTTTAAAAGTGAGCCAAAAAAATCCGCTGATAACAGCTCCAAGATTTTGACTCTCAAACGAAAAAAACGACGATTTGCTCTCTAAAACCCAAAAAGTAAAACCGAAAAAATATCGAAAAACCAAAATCCGAGCGGATCATTCTACCCTTGAGATTTCCAGCTTCAATTTAAAAAAAAATTGACCAAAAGACCAAACAAAAACATTCCAAAAAAATAAAACATCATTTGTCCGCAAACAAAACAGCTTTAATACTACATAAGAGATAAGCTATTTGGACAAATTTTAGCCAAGAAAACTCCGTTCCATATCCCTGGCCAGACTCTCTACGACAAAGCTGTGGCTATCCTCGGACCAAATGGTGAGTTGAATTTTTGCTTTTTTGAGCAAGGCGGCATAGTGTAATTGAGCCTTTGCTTCTTAACGCGAAAAACAGATTTGCGAAATTTTAAAGGGGTGTGGTCACCTGTTACAAATTTTGTCCCCGTTCATTCAAAAAATTTTTCCGAATCAATGAACTTATTAATAGAGTTTTTCAACTTGGTTTTTAACAAAACTATACCTAAAATTAAATTCTAGGCCTTGTTTTGTTAGAAACCAAGCTGAAAAATCTGTACAGAACTTCGATGATACGGAAAAAAATTGGCGGGGACAAATTCAAAAACAGGTGACGATGCCTCTTTAATTTAAAGGACCATGGTTTTTGCGCGCAGTGGTATGTGCGAAATTTGAATTGGCGGGGGACACTTCTCTTTCGTCTCGCATTGTACTCTTTGGAGTTATGGCGAACGACTCCAAATGCCGTATTTACTGTATTAAGTCCCCATGGGAGTTATTTTTCAACCTCTAAAAAATCGAAAAATTTCGAGGTCGATTTTGAGATTTTGGGTGCTCAACCAAAATCTGAAAATTGTAATCAGGTAAACTCGCGGCAACTAAGAAAACGCGAAAAACAGATTTGCGAAATTTTCGCTCTAGGCTGAGATATAAGGTCCGTAGGGTGGGGACTTATTAGAGGGTGGGGAGTTATTAAAGGGTGGGGAGTTAATACAGTAGATACGGTAGTAAAGTTTGAGACGAAAGAAGACTGTCCCCCGCCAATTCAAATTTTGCACATGCCACTGCGCGCAAAAATCATGGTCTTTTAAACAGCACTGGTCGTAAAACTCCGTCCATGTTCAAAAAATCCCGAGAATAAAATTTAAAAAATGTATCTTTTTTATTTCTTTTTTATTTATTTTTAATTTATTTCTTTTCATTTAAGCCTTTGGCCGTGGTGGTGAACTCAACTCGGGCAGTGTGGGACGTATCCATTCTCAGTTCAAGGCTTTGCATGTAGAACTGACTTATGGCAGAGGCCGAGCACGTGACCTCAAGATTGGGTAAAACGAATTTGGAATTTCATAAGAAATTTAATCATACTAAAAATAACTTCTAAATTTTCAGTGGTGTGGATCGCACAGCCACAGCTGCCAACAAGACCATTGACGTGAATGGAGAGACGGTCAGTGTGGAGGAGTACTATTACCGTAAATACGAGATCGCTCTGAAGTAAGTGGCGTTTTTCTGCTTTACATGTACACAGTTAACTGAATTTACCGCTTAGTTACCCTAATGCACCCCTAGCTACTGCTACTCAAAAGGGTCAGACCAACTATTTTCCACTGGAGTTGTGCTATGTGAAGGTACATGATTTCATTTTTTTCCAATATCCGCAATACCATGTTACTTACAGGACAACCAGCGCGCCAACCTCAACCAGCTGAACCAGCGAGAAGTAGCCAATATGATACGCGTAAGTCGATTTTAACTATGGGGTCAAACTTCATCAGTTGTGAGAATATTGAGATGAAGGATGTCCAAGAATTTTGAACCACTTCGAACGGTCGTAACTTTTTTCATACGTCGATTTCCGAAATTCTGTAAACGCAGATCGGCTCAGATTACGCTAGCAAATTTTTGGTATATAATGTCAAAAACATGATTTTGGCTTGGTTCCTCCTGTTGTTTTGGTTCTGGTCTGTGGATGGCCTCTGGATAAGCAAGACCCAATCTACAGGGGGAATTATGTTTTTCACATTTATCACTGATAAAATTGCTAGAGCGGGCTATTCCGATCTGCATTTACAGAATTTCGGAAATCGACCTTCGGAAATCAAGGTATAGAAAAAGTTTCAAAATTATTGGGACACCGTGTAGTTCCGATTACCAAAAACTTAACATGGCTCTAAATTCGTCAACGGTAAATTCATCAACGGTGAATTCGTCAACTGGTAAATTCGTCAACAGAATTTTACTTAACAAGGTTTATGCGTACAAACTCTATATATTTTTAATTATTTCATGTCTTAAGCCAGCTTACGTCAGGCTGCGGTGAATTGATCTCCGGTTAATTGATCCCTGGTAAATTGATCCTCGAATAAGTCACAGGTTCGAATCCCCATGGTGGCAAATATTTTTTCTGGACTAGTCATAGAATAGTAAAAAAGTTCTTAAAAGACTAGTATGCCTCAGAGTGGGTAGAAAAACGACCTGCTACCTGACCTAAACGGGTATCCACCTCTAGAATCCGAAATTTTCGATTTAGCCTAAGGTAATTCGTAATTAAATTTTTTAGGGGTTTCGAGATTAAGCGGCATGCAGATGAAAGATGTTTGACAGAGAAGTTGATGAATTTACTTTTGAGTATTGACCAAGAATAGCACACTCCACATTGCAAATCACATAAAAAGTGAAAAAGTCGATGGTTTTCTAATATAAATAAGAGTCAATATTGCCCAAGTTGTAGTACCAGATATAGCTATCTAAGTGCTGGTACCTAGGTTATGTTACCTAGCTAGTGATCCACCTTACGTCTGATCCGCCTCCTCACATAGTCTAGTCTATCCACCGTCACTGTCACCACTACCACTACAAGATACTTTTACTTAAGCACCACAACCTAGGCACTTCTGCCTGAGTAAGGATACCTAGGCCCTGCCTCGATACTACCACCTTAGTACCACTACCTAGGTACAACAACCTGAGTACCATTTACTTAGTAGTACTATCTTCGCATCACCTGTATACCATACGGGGCATAAAACTTTTAAAAACTCGGGTTCCAGCAAGTCAGATAGCATTTTTAGCATTATCGAACAGTGTTCAGGATGTTATTCTAGATAGGGTACAATGAATTACGGTAGTCAAGTCAAAATCCGTTGACAAATTTACCAGTTGACGAATTTACCGTTGACGGATTTACTGTTGACGAATTTACCGTTGACGAATTCACTGTTGACGAATTTACCGTCGCCCACTTAACATATCTCTCTCATTTATTGGGACCTCGAATCTCGATGTAGTATGGAGTAGCATCTTTAGTGCAGGTTCGTTTCGATTTTCGTACCGTTTTATTCTCAAGAATATGTGGTTAGGGATATTGATGTGGTCTGAAGCAGTGCTGGCCAATCAACTTGCTCTGACTTGCTCTAATTTTGCTCTGGCTCCAAAATTCAATAATTTTCGCTCGGAGTGAATATCTAAATTTTGGAATAGAAACCGTCTTTTGCTGTTCTTAAATTAGAGGTTTTACGGTTAGTCGAAAAAAAAGTTCTTATTTTTTTTGCCCTGCCCACCTAAAATAAGAAGGTACACATATACCCTAAATAACCCAAAAATAAGGAGCTTGAGCAATCTTTTTTTAGCTCGGTTTTATCGAATAAAGAAACTATTATTTAGAAACTATTAGTTCTTGTAACAAATACGAAATTCCACCTCGAACTTTTTTTTATTACGACCTGGAAAATTGTCGTCGATCAGACCCACACTTGTGCATGACCCGTTTCTCCAAAACTCTTTACTTTAAATTCAATGCTTTTTATTTTTTATTGATAATACTATTGCAGGCTTGCGCTGTGGTGCCATCGATCCTCAAGAATCAGATTGAGCGAAACTTTGGCGCTCTCCACTTGCAGGAGAGTCCTTACCTCCAAGCTGCCAGTAAGCATCTTACAATGCCTCTTATCTACTACGTGCTAAAAAACACATTTTTACATTAAAAATCTTGTTTTCAGACATGAAAGTGATGGCGAAGCCGCTTGCAGCTGATGCTCGCCGTTTGCCGGCACCTGTGATCAAGTACAGAAATGGAAATGTCCAGGTGGAGGCGGACACTGGAAAGTGGAAGATGATGGACTCTTTCCTGATTCCGAGTAATTTTTCTTGGTTTCTCTTGGGATAGCAAGCAAAAATAAGTATATTTATTTGCAGTGGAACTCAAGCGATGGGCCATCTACATGATTCCCGGTGGTTCTGGAGAGGCGGACCGCAGAGCTCGATTCACTTTTGACAACCTTGTGTAATTTTTATATCCAATTATCGGTCCGACACTTTTACTGATTTACCGCCAGTTTTGACGAGTTATCAAATTAACTGTAGTAAGAAAGAGACGATCTGTCGCTACTAAAATCAAGGAGGTAGAAGGATCGCAGTTACACACCCAGAATTTATTTCAAAAAATGCTCACGCAAACGATAGATCTACACGGTGGTTTTCTACGTGCCAATAAATTGATGGATTCTCTTTTTTGGGCTGTCGATCTATCAGTGCTTCCATTCGCGAATCGCGATCCATGTACATACCTCAGGTGTTGCCGACGTCAAGAAGTTTCGGGTTGTTTAGGCACATGCTTTCGTAGTCTATTTAAGGGCGTGCAAACAATACTGCTTATCCAGAGTCTAGCAGTGCGGGGAGTTTGTTGATGTTACCAACGCCATTTCGACCTACTTTTAATCTCTTTTACCAGTCCCATCATTTATGTCTCAAAATCGATGAGATCCAAATTTCGCCAGACGTTGCATGACAATCTATGCATTGATAAAATTAGAACCTTAATGTAAAGTACAGTCTACCGTCCATGTAACGATATACTCGATATAATGTTAAAGAAGCCTGCTCACCTGTTTAATTTCGCCCCCGCTAATTCAAATTTTTGTCTGAATCATCAAACTTCTGTACAGCTTTTTCAACTTGGTTTATAACAAACCTACACCTAAAATTAAATTCTAGTCCTTGTTTTGCTAAAATCAGGCCGAAAAATCCGTACAGAAATCCAATGATTCGGAAAAAAATTTGAATTGGCGGGGACAAATTTAAACAGGTGAGCATGCCCCTTTAAACAATAATTTTTTCCCGACTAAAACACTTTTTCCGACTAATTTTATATTTGCATTTCTCTTGGAGTTTTCGCTAAAATTTTTTGAAAGTTTTTATCTCAGCTTTCTAAGACGCTATCAAACAAAAGTGAAGACATTTAGGCAGCGGTGAGCAAAGATCAGATCGATCCAGATCAGTTCAGATCGATCTAGGTCGATCTGAACTGACAAAAATTATTGTCAAAATAGCCAAAATTTTGCGGGAATTCAAATTTCCTAGTTTGGAAATATCTCGGATCGCTCAGAATTCCACCCCGAAAGGAAAAAAGCCACTGAATGTTGGTTTTTTGGGGGCTCACTAATGGGGGGGGGCGTAAACTTTTTGCGAAAATTTGATCGCGCTAATCAGAATCTCTCTTTTATCAGCTCAATTTCTCAGAACGACCTTAAAACACCAAAAAATGGTTTAGGATAGTTAAATGCTTGATGAAAGTGGTTTAGAGTTGTTCTGAATGGTTCAGGGTGAGATTCTGAGCGATTGAGTCAGTAAAAGAGATATTCTGATTAGCGCAATCGAATTTTCGCAAAAAAGTTTACCTTCCCCCCATTAGTGAACCCCCGAAAAACCAACTTTCAGTAGCTTTTTGCCTTTCCGGGGTGGATTCTGAGCGATCCAAGTCATTTCGAGATTATAAAATTTGAATTCCCGCAAAATTTTGGCTATTTTGACAATAATTTTTGATAGATTAGATCAGAATCTGATCATCAGGTCGATCTGGATCGATCTGATCTTTGCTCACCTATCGATTTAAAGGCTGCATGATGATTGCTCAAAACGACAATTGCTCAACGTATTAATTGCTCAGACGACATTTGCTCAAAACGACAACTGCTCAAACGACTATTGCGCAACCGACGATTGCGGAAACGATAGTTGCACATCGTTTTACCGCTTTCCTCACTACCGTAAATCTTTTATATCAGGTCAAAACAGTAAATCGATGTCCAACTGTCGTTTAAGCAATTGTAGTTTTGAGAAACCATCGTTTGCGCAATAATAGTTTGAGCAATTGTTGTTCGAGCAATCGTAGTTTTGAGCAATTATCATGCAGCCAATTTAGGTGAAAAAAAGGTGTTACTCTGTCCCAATCCCTAAATCTCTATGTTTCGAAAATTTCTCGACATTGTTCAGTGGAGTTTGATAGCTCGTTAGAAAGCTGAGATTCTGGACTGCACGATAATGCCAAAAATGCAAATATAGAAGTGGTCGCGAAAAAAGTATCTTAGTCAAAAAAAGTTTTTATATTTTTCCCTGCCCACCTAAAATAAGAAGGTACACATATACCAGTAAGGAGTCTGAGCTGATAAGGAGTCTGAGCAATCTTTTGCTAGCTCGGTTTTATCGAATAAAGAAACTATTACCTGCATGCATGTTTAATGCGGTCGAAAAAAATAATAATTGGCTTGTTCATGTCTGAATTAAAATCAAGTGCAAGCATAAAAATTTAGGTGGGCGGGGATAAAGGATAAGAACCGAAAAAGTATTATCCTATGTTATCCGGAGTCGGCCCTAAGATATAGCGTTTATCGGAAGTAGACTGTATCCGACATTTGCAATTCAATGGTACGTTTAAACCGAGGTTCGACTGCAGTGACAACTTATTTGTGATAAGGGTGTCCTTACATTGTGATCCGCAGATTTTAACCAACTTTTTCAGCTCCTTCACCAAGATGTACACACAGGCTTGCCGTGCTGCAGGTATGCAGGTTGCCGAACCTCTGGACTCCAAAATGATTGGATCCACTGCAGAGGAGATGGACAGGTAAATATTTAACGAATTTCTGATAATAATTATTAAGAAAATAACCGTAGAGTGTTTAGAACTATTGCTATCTGTCACTCAGAACAGTGCCAATTGGTGTTCTTTGTCACTGCGGATGCCATCAGCAACTTGCACAGTAAGTTTGTTCCCTCATAGATTCTGTGAATTTGCTTTTTCTTGGCTTTTTTTTAATTTTGCGAAAACTTAAAAGTAGTGACAAAAATAAGGCGTGGTCAGAAATTTGAAAAAGTACTCGGTCAGCTTCCTTCCATTTTAAAATCAGGCAAATTTTTCGGACTCGACAGTCTACTTCGGGGCTGGGACGAAAAACTAAAAAAGTCGGAACAAAAATCAGAGCCGGAAGTAAACAAATCAAAACCGAAAGTCACATCAGAAAAAGTGCCGAAAATTGAGAGAAATTCAAAAAAGTTCAAAAGAATTTTAATTTTTTTTCCAAATAACTATTTTCTTCCAAAATTTCCTAAATTTGCCCATTTTTTTCGAAAATCGAAAGATGGAAATCTGAGTTCCGTCCCACCCCTGGTCTACTTTATTGACGTTTTGACATTACTGCTTTGGTCGTTACATAAATATGCCAAATTTTAGTGTACAGTCGACTCTCGATTTAACATATACCCCAAAAGTTCGTTCCCGCCTAAAGTCCGACACTTTTTTAAACTCACTTTTCGACATTTTTTACTTATTCTGTTTCGACAGTCTGGTCACAAATATCGCGAGAATTCTGATTTTGCCGATCGTTTTTCAGAATCATAAAATATTTACATCTAAAAAAGCAAAACCTCGATTTAACATACACCTGTTTTGGATTTAGGCGTATGTTAAATCGAGGTTTTGCTTTTTTAGATGTAAATATTTTATGATTCTGAAAAACGATCGGCAAAATCGGAATCCTTGCGATATTTGGGGCCAGACTGTCAAAACAGAATAAGTAAAAAATGTCGAAAAGTGAGTTTAAAAAAGTGTCGGAACCTAGGCGGGAACGAACTTTTGTGGTGTATGTTAAATCGAGAGTCGACTGCAGTGTTTTCGAAACTCACACTCACACTTTTGCCTCACACTAACTTCACATACATTTTTTTCATATTTTTTGTTTTCGTATATTAGAAATTTTTACACCATTTTGTAGCTGAGATAATTCTCTATCGATTGAATGGTCAAACACTTTAGTTGAAAATAATTTTCAACAAAATCACGCCAAGTGTGAGGTAAAAAACCAAGTGTGAGTCTCACACTTGGTTTTTTTACCTCACACTTGGCGTGATTTTGTCAGAAAAAAAATTGAAGTGAAGTGTTTGATATTTCAATCGATAGAGAAATATCACAGCTACAAAATGGTGTAAAAATTTCTAATATACGAAAACAAAAAATATGAAAAAAATGTACGTGAAGTTAGTGTGAGGCAAAAGTGTGAGTGTGAGTTTCGAAAACACTGGTCGACTGTACAGTCAAACCTCGATTTAAGAACAGCCTGGGGACCGGCCAAACTGCTGTCCTTAAATCGAGGTTCAATTATACTGAAAAGTAAGAAACCAAAACCAAAAGACCCCAAAACAGATGTCCTTAAATCGAGGTTTGACTGTATCACAAAAAAAAACGATTTTTCGCATATTTTTCTCAATTTCTAGATGTAATGAAGAGCTGTGAACAGCGCTACGGTATTGTCACCCAGGATCTCAAAATGAACAATGCCTTCGAGATCGTGAACCGAGGAAAGCAGGAGACCGTTAAGAACATTGTCTGCAAGACCAACGAGAAGGTATTTCTAGATATTATTAACAAGCCCTGAATGCTAAACCAAGTTAAAATTTTCAGCTGGGTGGTCTCAACTACTCTCTGACCGTGGTAGACCCCACGTAAGTTGTGGCAAATTTTTCAAACTTCATTCGAATACCCTTAATAATCACACTCCAGCGTCCGCACCATGATTTCCGAAGGCACCTTGTTCATTGGACTCGGAATTAGTCATCCTGGAGCCATGGGAGGGTATGAAAATATATAATTATTATCAAATCTTAAAATCAAAGCCATTTATTTTTTAGTTACGAACGTGCCAGAAATGCCCAGCCAGAAGTACCGAGTGTGATCGGTTTTGCAGCTAATATGAAAGCTGATCCATTCGACTTCGTGGGTGATTTCGTGTATGATGAGCCTCGCAGAGATGAGAAGTTCTCTACCATTTACACTATCGTGCAGACATGTGTCAATCGTTTCCGAGTTAGTCGTGGTGCTCCACCTAGTCGTTTGGTAAGTTTTTGGTTGAGAAAGAAGTAAAAAACGTTGTTGGTGAATTCCTCATATAATATATATAGTATAATGTTCAATCAACTTCGTTATAACGTACCATCGATTTAATGTATCCCTCGTTATAACTTACCCTAGGGTCGGTCCCTGGGGGGGGGGGGAAGAGGGGTTGTTGGTCGTACGTTATAACGAAGTTTGACTGTAATCCAAAAATTTTGGTGACTTCCTTCTGCCCATAAATGTTTCGCGCGCTGTTTTTAAAAAAAAAACTCTTTTTACAGCTTGCGATGAGAATTTTTGTGATATAAAAAATTGAAAATTTTCTCTCGGTCTCCTTGTGATTTGCTTCATAGCCATAATGGGGCACTAAGGTAAAATATGAAATTTTCAATTTTTAAACGTTAAATAAGTTAAACAAAAACAATAAATACATTAAACATCAAAAAGTGCTCATCGCAAGATTTTTGAAAAACAGGCTGCGGAAAAAGTTATAACAACTCTTCAAATTTTCTTGGGATAGATTGTACTTAACCCATCAAGGAATTTCTTTTTTGAAGCTTTCTATAATGCCGCCATCAGCCTTTTTGATGCCTAGGGTGTCAAATTAGTAAAAAATATTGGTTTATGGATTTTGGGCATTTTTGATATTTTTGTCCTCCTCTTGCAAACAACCCCAAAAAAAGTTCGCGAATATGTGGTAGATGGTTGAAGCACAACATATATTGGTTAACAACCCTATATCTTAGGTGATCTATCGCAACGGAACTTCCGAGGGACAATTTGGCATGGTAGTATTCTTTTTACTAATATTTGAGACCTTTTTAATACTTTGTTGGTGTAGTCATTGCAATACGAAGTGCCCCTCATCCATCATGCTCTGAAAGAGTCTGAAGCCAGCGACTGCAAGCTGACCCTCCTTGTTTCCCAGAAAGCTCACAACATCCGTTTGTTTTTTTCCACTTTCTTGTATCTTTTAACGTTAGCAATACCACATTATTTGCAGGTCTTTTCCAAGATCCGATGCCCCTCAAGTCAGAGTTTGTGCTACCTAATGGTCGAGTCAAGAAATTGAACCTCAACATCAAGCCTGGCACAGTCATTGATGCGCAATTGACCCATCCAGAGCACTCCGAGTTCTACCTCAACAGTCACTTAGCCATCCAAGCTAGTTTTTTTATCCAAATGATTTTTTAATATTCGGATTATATTGTGAATACTTAAGGGAACGGCTAGAACGCCCCGCTACTCCGTGCTATTAGATGAGAGCAAGTTCTCAATGGACATCATTGAGGGCTTCACTTATGGTATTATTTATTACTATTACAGTCAACTCGCTCCATAGTGATCACCAGGGTGGTATACTTGACGATTACCTCAGCCACAGCCTCAGCCGGCTGATAACTGAGTTAAACTCAGCCGGCTGAATTCAATCTCAGCCGGCTGAATTAAATTTAACAATTATCAACAGTCTGGAAGGAAATTTCATAGCTGAAACTTTTTTTCATCAGCTAAACACTTCAAAATCATCATAAAAAACAGTTAAAAATAAACAAAAATGCCAAATATTTAATACGCAAATTCTCCTCAGCCGGCTGAGTTACAAAATTCCACCTCAGCCGTCAGCCAGGACAAAATTTTGAACAGCCGGCGACTCGCTAAAATTGTGACTCGCTACTGTGACTCGCTACAATTCCGACTCGCTACTGTGACTCGCTACAATTGCGACTCGCTACTGTGACTCGCTACAATTGCGACTCGCTACTGTGACTCGTTAGAATTGCGACTCGCGGTCAGGCATGTGCACGGGCCGAATTCGGGCCGAAGCGGCCGTGGATTTTTTCCAACTTCTGTCAGACTTTTTGAGAAAAGCTTTTCACCATTTGATAGCTAAGATTTCAGGCTACGAAATGGTGTTTTCCGGGCCGGAATTTCAAAAAAATGTTGGCCTACGGGCCGGCTTTTCGATCAAAAAACACAATTTTTTTGAAAAATGCTGTTTTTTGACCAAAAAGCAGGCCCGTAGGCCAACATTTTTTTGAAATTCCGGCCCGGAAAACACCATTTCGTAGCCTGAAATCTTAGCTATCAAATGGTGAAAAGCTTTTCTCAAAAAGTCTGAAAAAAATTGGAGAAAATCCACGGCCCGCTTCGGCCCGAATTCGGCCCGTGCACATGCCTGCTCGCGGTACAATCTGGTATACCCCCAGCACTCAATTCTGGTATACCCCCAGCACTCAATTCTGGTATACCCCCAACACTCGATTCTGGTATATCCCCAACACTTTACCCCACAATTGAAAGCTGAGGATGTTAGCTACACGATGGTGTAAAAATTTCTTGGTTTAGTTCACAAAAATCTATACCTTTTAATTAAAATTGAATTAAATCTTTTCGAGTGAAAATTGAACGCTCAAAAATGATTCAATTCTATTTTAATTAAAAGATGTGCATTTTTGTGAACTAAACTAAGAAAACTGTTACACCATCGTGTAGCTAACATCCTCAGCTTTCAATTGTGAGGTAAAGTGTGGGGATATACCAGAATTTAGTGCTGGGGGTATACCCGAATTGAGTGCTGGGAGTATACCCGAATTGAGTGCTGGGGTATACCAGAATTTAGCCGCGACTCGCTACAACAGAAAAGGGGTTTGATTCCCCACTAAGCAAATCATTTTTTCCGAAGGGATTTTTCGACCCTAGTAGCGAATACCTCCTTCCCCCCTATAAATTTTTCCTTTTAAAACTGGTAAAGAGTACCCAAATATATGTCCCAGACCCTAGAAAAACTGCATAGACTATTTATTAGTCTAACTTCCGTACTCCATCCTACCCCCGAGCCTAAGGCCTAAGCCTAAATTTGTTACTTGAAAGTGTAGTTACAGCTATTTTGATTAGGTCCCATTTAGGGAGGGAGGAGAGGGGGGGGTGTTATTCACTACTAGATTTTTCAAAAATTGAAAAGGCAAAATTTATTGTGTGGAACTTTATTGTAACATATAAGCACCAAGATCAGAGCAAAACTGAGCATAATAAAAAAATAGTGAAATAGTATGGTGAATTAGGTTTGATAAGACCAAAACATCGAGTTCACTCACCCGACCCCTAAAATCAGGGGTAGGTACCCTTGGTCCAGGTAAATACCCAACCAAACCAAGTGGTCATCCACTTGGATCAAATTTTTTTTTCACTTTTTCGGGTTTCAAAAACTATTTTCTGGACTAATTCGGGCATGCTGAAGATGGTTTGATAGTAATAAAATACTAGTTTGTGAAGTATTTTTTGAGTCTTGGTAAAATAAATTATTTTCCAATATTCAAAAAATACCATACAAAACCCTATTTTACTATAATCAAATCGATGTTTTACCAAATTTTAACCTCAGCCACAGCCGGCTGAGGTCTGAAAATTCCAACTCAGCCTCAGCCGTCAGCCGGGCCCAAAATTTTAACTCAGCCGTCAGCCGGCTGATGGCTGAGTTAAGACTCAGCCGGCTGATGGCTGAGTTAAAACTCAGCCGGCTGAAGTCAGCCGGCTGAGGACACCACCCTGATGATCACCCTGGAGAGCTAATTAAGCAGAACATCGCTGATTTAGACAATCCTAGTTTTTGCTATTTTGGTGATTTCAGAAAAAAGTTACCAAAAGATACATAATTTCTGTTAAAATTTCGAAAAAGCAAATTACTTAAAGAGCTTACATGGGGAAATCTACGAATTTTAAAAATTCTTGTGAAACAGCCTAGTAAAGCAATCCGTTTCACCATCCGTGCTATCTTAAATTAGAAACTAAAACAAACTCAAATATTTTAGCGCTGAGTTATGCTCATCAGATCATCAACTCACCGACCTCATTGCCCTCGCCAGCTTATATTGCTCTAATGTATGCCAAGCGAGGTCGTGCTCTGTTCTCTGAGTCGTAAGTATTTTGGGGTTGTTTTAGTTTGAGCATTGATTTTAATTGCAAAACTTTAGAACCCGAGTTGGAGAACAACTTGAGAGAACCGAAATGGGTGCTCCGGACTTCCAGGCTGCTTCCAATCGCCTGTCTTATGCTACCACTCCGTTGGCTGATCAGCGTGTGAATGCTTAAAGAATATGTGATAAGATATGGAATTGTTATAACAAATTTCTATTTTGTCTGTCTCACTTTTTCATTTTTCTTTTTTACAAATTTCTATATTTTCTCAATACAATTTTCAGTTTGAATTGTTAAGTCGGTTAACAAAATCTAAAGTCACAAAAATAATAGACCAAAAATTCAACCAGTTTTCCCGGGAATTCAAAAAATTTCCGAATCATTGAACTTCTGTACGGATTTTTCAACTTAGTTTCTTACAAAACAAGGCCTAGAATTTAATGCTAGGTATAGTTTTGTTAGAACCAAGTTGAAAAATTCGGGCAGGTGTAGCTTGCGACAATTCAAATTGCGATAATTCAAATTTATTTATTTATTGTTTAAGTATTAAATACGCGACTAAAATCTATGAAAATTCAAGTACATAATTTGTAATCAGTAGGTAATTTAAAGAGTCTTCCTTCATCCGAAAAAGAAGAAAGTGGCATTCCATGATGAGTCTATCTACAATAAACAATGTATTCCGTGAGTCGTCAGGTGAAGGGGAGCTGAAATTTGATGGTGATCCACAAACTTGGTCAACTTTCATCTTTGTCTAGTCCTTTTCGAAAGCAGTCGTTTGGCAGGAAGGGAAATTTATCAATGTTGTTGTTGTTCAGTAGTCGGTGATTAGAAGATTCAAATTGCCATGGAATCTTGTAATTTCGCCCAGGGGGGACACGGAAGATGTTGTTGGTGTGAAAGAGGGGGTGATCAATAAGTGGTTTGTTGCCATGAGCATTTTTATCTGTGTCCCTGCTTTTGATTGGTGTAATTTTGCCCTTGAAAATACGAACAGTATGTCCATCGGCATTAAGTTTTCGACATTGCTGTCGTTGCTCAAGTTGGTGTTTTCGGCTAGCATCATTTAGCGATGATCGGATGAACAAGTTCCTGAATTTTGTTATTTTTCTCAGTTGTCTAACCTTTTTTAACAAGTGTGATTTGTGGGTTGATGAAGGCAGGACAACTTTGAGAAGCCGTGATTTTGTAGTGTCAGGTCTGCCGATTCGATACACTGATTGGGGTCGGCATTCAATATCCAAAACTTTAATAATATCCGAGACAGTTTGATGATCTGTTGAGCTTCGATCAGACAAGGAATCAGCCAATACTTCTGGTAGACCAGCAATAATAATAGATCTACTATGCTCAATATTTCAAGAGAGCTAGATTTGGATGTAGTCTTTTGGGGAGTTGGATCAAAGAAGGGATTTAACTTTTTAGAGTTTAATTTCTTAACGATAGCAAATAAATCATTTACAATAGGCCACAGGGGATTATCCTTCAAGTGGAAAAATGTGCTGTCAATATAGCTTTGGGTAGAAATAATAGAATCATCGATTGAATTTTGGCTATTTTCTTGTGTGCTAAGAGAAATACTGCTGTTTTTTGTGGGCATTCTGACTGACTCAGAGCGAAAATAGAGGGGAAAAAATGAAAAGGCTTAAAACCGTGAGGAAAATTCTATTTCTAAATTCTAGACAGAAAATAAAATAACTACCACCTCTCCGAGAACGGAAGAAGGAATGCAAATATTTGCCGAATAAGGCCGATTATTTTGTCGCAATATGAATAGTCGCAATTTATTCCTGCCCAAAAATGCGTACGGAAGTTCAGTGTTAAGAAAAACGTTAAGAAGTTAAGAAAAACTTTTTGAATTGGCGCGACAAAATTTGTAACAGGTGACCATGCCCATTTAAGCCCTCAGATCGAAGACAAAAGTAATGAGAACAATTTATTTTCGAAGCATAACAATTGTGGAAAAGAGAAATATTACATAACAATTGCTAAAAGACAAATATTCAATTGTGGAAATTATAACAAATGATTAATCAAAACCGTATATTTATTCAGCAGCGATTCGCTCTTCTTCTTTAACGTCTAATTCCCCGCCGCTTTCTTCAGCGCTTTCCGCCTCAATATTTTCTTCTGCGTCCTGCACGAAGGTATTCCATTCTTCATCCGCAGCAACTGATTCTCTATAACAAATTTACACACATCTACACTCAAAATGATCACACAAAACAAGCACCTAAAGTTTTGGCGATGAATGCCCATGAGATGACCAAATCGAGATAAAATATGTCCTAGCGCTTCGCAGCTGTCGTCGGAATCGAAATCATTTTCAATGCCATTCATAAAAAGTACTAAGGCATGCTAAAATTAAATAATAGAAACAGTGTAGGTTAAGAAAGAAAGTAAAAGTACCTCGTTCAAGCGGATTTGCTCAGTAATTTCTTTGCATTTTGTGGAAATTCCCTTTGGTGGAACTCGGCCTTGGATGACCTCGTAAGCGTCAGTTTCCTCAGTGTAAGACAACTATAAAAAGAAATATTTTTACTGATATTAAGTTTTTCGTCATCAGAATATTAGAATAAAAATAAACCTGGCGGAGTCGTGCGATCCAACCACCCAATGGCAAATGTGGTCGTGAAAAGTAATGTTTTCGTTTATTGTGGTATCCTTCAGCGTTGTTGTTCGTTCTTGGTTCAGTATATTAAAATAGAGAGCATTTCCCACCAAGTGTCAGCCAGTTATCCTTTACAATTAAAATCAAAAAATCTCAACAGACACTAAGTTACTTACCGAAAGTATTGCAAGGTTTGGCGAAGACATTTTTTTTCAGTACCAGTCAGGCCTTCGTTGCTGTCAATGCTCCATTGAACAGATTTGATGCAAAAATCCCAAAAATTGCGGTGGAGAGAACACCATTCCACCGATTAGACGGACTAGGCGGCGATATGGTTCTACTGAAAGATAACGCTCACTCATCCCAAGACTCTGCGTCTGAAATTATAAAATTGTGTATCCTATGAAAAAACTGGTTAGTAACCTTTTGCGTTAGCCCCTGCTTCAGATGAAACATACAAATCTTGACGCCAACTCCAAATACTTCATGAAATGTATTGAATGCCGCTTTCTCACAATCGAAATTACATTACAGCTGGCAGACCACAGAGTTCATCTAACTTCTCTTTGACTGCAAGAATTGTTTGTTATTAAAATAAAAACGAAGATATACCTTTTTGCCACATTCTCTTATACAATTTGCTGGACTTGCCCATCATCAAAACAGTAATTGACGGTGTGGAATGAGTATCATGAAGAAGACCGAATCTGCGATAGATCTGAAGAGAATTTTTGGGAGCAAATTTGAACGTACCATCACAAACCCAATGAGCACAAAGGTAAAGCATACGAATTTGTCTTGGGGACCCAAATAGAAGCATGTCATCGTCTATAATGTTTTTTTTGTTAGGATGGCTAAAAGAGCTAAAAGCTACTGACCCTCGTAGATTAAGATAGATTCACCAAAATACAAGTCTTCTCTGTTTGCCCTGGAGCCTCTTTCAGTCAAACGCAGCGCCCAGAAGTCGTCGGAGAGATATTCAGCATAAGTTCGCAAATTCGGAAACTTCTTTTTTCGAGCCCGTGAGAAACAACGTCTGGATGCTAAGTCAGCTCCAATTGCGTGAAAACGAATTTCAGCACGCACTAAAATTATTGGAATATTTTAAGGATTACCTTTCACAATACCTTGATCTGTTTTGTCTGCATTCTCCATTAAAATACGCATGTCGGCATGTACTCGAGCCGCTCCTGGAGCTATGTCAAAAACCAGCGTTGATTTGAGCTTGAATGCTTCTACGCACATGAATTCTTCTAAGCTAAAATACAATCTTTTTAACATGATTTAACAAATTCAACGCACCATGTTGAGATCTACAGGGATGCAACCCGGAAAATGAATGTGATTTTAAACAATTGTTAGCCAAGCAGAATTTGTATCGTCGTATAGTTCAGTCTTTAACGGTCTGTTCACTTGGCCACGGTCTTTTAAGGATCGACATCCGGCGCAATACACGTAAATAATTGTAGCACCATTCCGGGGGTACAGTCCGTTTGACCGTCACCATTTTGACCGTCACATAATTTGACCGTCACCATTTTGACCGTCACCAATTTGACTGTCAGGATTTTGACCGTCGTTTATATTTACCGTCGTTTAAATTTGACCGTCACCATTTTGACCGTCAGCTAATTTGACCGTCGCCATTTGACCGTCGTTTAATGTGACCGTCGCTATTTGTCTTTGGCTGTTTAGCATATTCATGTTGTTTTACTCATTATTCTCTCAGGCGTACAAGTGGCAATCTTTCAACCATATGAAGCCTAAAAAATATCCGAAAAACAGTAGTCAAGCGCCAAAAAGTCATGACGTATCAAAGAATGAAAGTCAAAAGAGATGATAAGTTTTAATTAATTATCCGGCCTTGCTCAACCCACAAGAAATTTTGTTCCAAGACAAGATATAAAATAATGAAAAATTTGTGACGAGTTGGCATTTTGGTAACGAGTTAGTATGGCATTTTAACGAGCTGGTATGTCCGTGTAACGAGATGATAGTGTGTAACGAGTTAGTACTGTAACTAGTTGGTATTGTAACGAGTTGGAGTAACGAGTCAGTCTTCGTAACGAGTTGGCGCACAATCCTACGGGACTACTTGAAAGCGTTACTCACCTACCCAAATCGGTAAACAGCCAGTTCTCCACGCGGCCAGTTCGCCACGCTTTTCAAAGTGGCCAGTTCGCCACGGCCAGTTCGCCACGCTTTTTGAAATGGCCAGTTCGCCACGGCCAGTTCGATACGATTTTTTTCTACTTATTGAATTGCTATATTTTTTCTCAAAAAGTATCTTGGCTATTTAAAAATGATTGTGTAAGCCATTGGCACCCTATAAAACCATTAGACATCCAGCTGGATGGTCCAGGCAACAATATAACCCACTGATGGTCCGGTTGCAACAAAAGAACATTTTATAGTGATTTCTTTATAGCGGTTTTCCAAGTAGTCCCCCAAGGTGAACCAAACTCAAGGAGTACCTGGATACTCTAAAAAGATGGAAATCGAACATATTTTGTTAACTGGGACCTACCGCATAAAAAAACTCTGGTATGCATACATGGTTTTTGCATCCAGAGTCACTTTCGAGTGATTTGCGTCTAAGGTATGTGTGGGTGTGGCGCATCTCAACCCCAAGCAACCAAGCCCCCGGCGCCCCGAAGGGGCGCAGGGGGCTTGGGGTTGAGATGAGCGCACTCACTTACTTTAGACATAATTCCGAGCAAGACTCTTGATCATAAATGTATATAGAGACTCTTTTTGCCCGGCTCCAGTGACCGAAACAGGGTAGGATACTTCTATGTACGGTGGTCTGCCTTGGAGGATCTATGCAAAAAGTTGAAATTTGGTCAAAATTTTTTTATTTGATTGCTGCTTTATTTGGTTTTTATAGGGTGCCAATGGCTCACACAATCCCTTTTAAATAGCCAAGATACTTTTTGAGAAAAAAATATAGCAATTCAATAAGCAGAAAAAAATCGTGGCGAACTGGCCGTGGCGAACGGCTAGGGGAAACTTGCCAAAAACGAAATTTGCCAAACGTATGTTTTGCCAAAACGAAATTGCCAAACGAAATTTGCCAAATCGAAATGCGCCAAAACGAAATATGCCAATACGAAAATTGCCGAAACGAAATTTGGCCAACGAACCAACAGGGGGGACCAAGGCAGTTTTTACGTATTTTTCAAAATTTTCGAAATTGTGTCCTAACTGTCCTAACCACCTAAAATCACCCCAAACCAGCGAAAACCATCTAAAATCACCCAAAACCATTCAAATCACACAAAACCACCCAGAACACCAAAAACCACCAAAAACCATTCAAAACTTCACCAAACAAAAATTTAAATTTATAAATTTAATTTAAATTTTTAGTCTGAACCAACCAAACCAAGTGGTCGTCGACTTGGATCGAATTTTTTTTTACGTTTTTGGGTTCCAAAACCTATTTTCTGGACTTATTCGTGCACGCTGAACACGGTTTGACAGTGGTAAAATCACGTTTTATGAAGAAATTTTTGAGTTTTGGGGAATAATTGATTTTGGTAAAATCAATTATTTGCCAAAACTCAAAAAATAACTGAGAAGCCGGCATTTTGCCACTGTCAAACCATGTTAAGCGTGCACGAATAAGTCTAGAAAACTGTTTTTGGAACCCAAAAACGTAAAAATTTTTTTTGATCCAAGTGGACGACCACTTGGTTTGGTTGGTTCAGACTAAAAATTCAAATTCCCGCAAAATTTTTGTTTAGTGTAGTTTTGGATGGTTTCGGGTGGTTTGGGGTGTTTTGGTTTGTTTAGTGTGATTTTGGGTGGTTTTTGGTCGTTTGGGGTGGTTTTAGGTGGTTAGGACACAGTTTCGAAAAAAACGTAAAAACTGCCTTGGTCCCCCCTGTTGGTTCGTTGGCCAAATTTCGTTTCGGCAAATTTCGTTTTGGCATATTTCGTTTGGCAAATTTCGTTTTGGCAAATTTCGTTTTTGGCAAGTTTCGCCTAGCCTGGCGAACTGGCCACTTTGAAAAGCGTGGCGAACTGGCCGCGTGGCGAACTGGCCTGTCTCCACCCAAATCGAATACTGAAGGAAGATGTTGTCAAATTGTCAAAAAAAATTACAAAAAGGTCGGCTTACAACCCGAGATTCCCAGGACGTCTCCGATCCAAGTACTAGTCGAGCCCAACGTTGCTTGACATTGCCAGATCGGACGGGATGGCGTATATTCAACATGGTATGGTCGTAAACGAAGGAGAAGAAAGGAGACTCTACTATATACTCTCCTTTCTTTTAATGGTCAACAAGGGAGTAGTATGCGCTACATGCAGACGGTTAGAGATACCAATGATATTTCACCGCCTCTCTAAAGCCATATTCTTTCAAGCTGTATGGCACTGCATCTTTTTTTACCTTTATTACACCTTTTTATCATGTGAATACAGTGGACGCTCGATATAACGACGCTCGATACAACGTCCCAAAAAAATTCTTATTTGGGCCAGACTACAGTGTATTCTCGATAAAACGACGCTCGATATAACGTCCGCTCGTTATAACGTCCCGTTTTGGCCGGTCCCTTGAGGGACGTTATATCGAGCGTCGACTGTAGTAAAAAAGTTGTACAATAACATTGTACAACTTTCACATAAAGTTACAATTTTTGCAAGTTGTAATAACAGTATGGCCTTCCGACGTAAATTTTGAAATTACTTTGAAAAGTAATTATTCTTTTTTGACGTATTTATGTCTAAGTGAATGAGTAGGTGGGCCAGTAGAGTGAGAAGGTGTGTCAAGAGAGTAATTCTGGTTTTAAAAAGAGTATGTGGTAGTACCAGGAGAGCGAGTAAGATGGACTAAGTAAGCTCAGGAGCTAATTCGTTATAAAGGTGTGTGTTGAGCTGTGTTGAGTCTTTTTTTAGTTTTTGGGTAATTTTTTTGGCTGATTGATGACTGTTTGATGACAGAATGTAGAAGAGTATAGGATTTTTTAACATTAAATTTGCAGCTTGACCAAGGCGAGGGGGGGCACCCGAGTTTGTTTATTTCTAAATCACATCACCTTACTTGGGGCTCGCTTGCTTCACGCAATTTTTATATCCTTTCAAATGATTCTAAATAAAGTTGCCACATGAAAAGTCGTGCATTATAAAGGCAAAAAATTACTTTTCTGTTTACAGTGGCCCATCCCGTGTATCTCTTTTACCGAAAAATTTGTTAGAATTTGAAAAATATTCATAGTACGTCCCGTTAATTTATTAGGGTTCTCACAGTGAGCGGGTGTAGGTGCAGGTGTAGGTCGAAATCCGGGCGGAGGTGGAGGTCGATGTGCTCTCACAATGTCGGATGTGGGTTCAGGTCGAGATAAAGATCGAAGTCGAGGTGTTTCACAATGCAATTCTGCCTTTTTGTGTTGTATTTTTCAAAGTTAAGGTATGTTTTTATTAGTTTTAGTGGGTAATTTTAATTTTTCTTATTTATTTGCGTTCGTTTGGTACTTTTTTGTTCCATTTCGCAAAACTCAGAATTTTGACCTTTTGGGATTTTCCCCATCTTAGTACATGAAACGTGTGACTTGTAGAAAAAAGTGAGAAAATATCAATCAACCCAGTCAAGGAAAAACCCCAAAAACGACCAAATTTCGGAAATTAAGCCTATCTTAGCATTAACATTCACCCTTTTTAAAAAAGATAAACAATGCATACCAAAAATACATGTAATATAAATTACTAGCCTATCTTATACTGAGAGAAGGCCCGTCAGCCCTCCCCCAGGAAAGGACCCCCTCACGGGGGACTTGGGCCTCTCACCCCCACGGATCCTGTAGCATAATGAGGGAAGCCTACCCTACTAGGACATACACCTGGAAAAACATTCCACCTAAACACCTCCCCCACCAGTTTGCCTAAGGGCCAGCCCTGGCTCCGGAGGCCTGGTTGGGCAGAACCCCCGCCCAACTAGGTTAGCACAAGACACGTCTGCCTCGGGGTCACTAGCATAAAGCTGGACCAGGTAGAAGCCCTACCCCGAGGGGCGGTACCCCTACCCGACTAGCCTTGCTTCAGCAAGACTACTATGCCACACAAAAGAATAACATTCATTCTTGCATAAGAGAACATCTCTCATAATCCTTAAAAAGAAGTAGAATTACTACTAAATAATATGTGTTCAAACCCTGAGAGAAGGCCCGTCAGCCCTCCCCTGGGAAAGGCCAAGTCATTAAGTTGACTTAGGCTTCTCACCCCCATCAGGATCCTACATCAGAACTAGGGAAGCAGAACTAGTAAATAAGCTTCTTTAGTTGTGAAACCCTGTGCTTATGACTTTTTTTTTCGATAGCCGAGAATGTGAGGATCATTTTAACACCATACTTGTAAATAAAGAAGATGAAAAAATAAGGTTATCAGCCAGTGAAAGTCAAACCTTTGACCTAGGCGATGCGTATAGGAAGTTCCCTCCTTTAATTCTGCATCAAATTTTTCATAAAATGAATTGGATTGTTCAGAACCCCACCCTAGTGGCCAGAAGCCACTAAAAGTTGGTTTTTTGGAGGTTGATTGAAGAGGGGCGGGGGTAAACTTTTTGCAAAAATTCGATTGGGCGGATCAGAATTCCAGTCCGATGGGCTTAATCGCTCAGAATTTCAGGTTTATGGTGGTTTTGAGTGGTCTAGGGTAAGATTCTGAGCGATTAAGCTCATCAGACCGGAATTCTGATCCGCCCAATCGCTTTTTAGCGAAAAGTTTACTCCAAACCGTATACATAGCACCCACTAATATGAAGGCCAGAATTAAATCGCAATCTTGACCAATCCTTGATCAACTCAACAAGGTGGCTAGGATTCATTATTATGCTTGCGCCGTACCCCGGCTAGGATTATAATTTAATTCTAGCCCCAATCCTAACTGCTGCTGGATACTGGCCCGGATAGCTTAGTATAACCTTTTATTGTTTCGTGATTCGGGGGGACGGTCATTTCGTCCCCAAAAGCCGCCAATTTGAAATTTCCAAACAGGTTCAGATCCATGTGGTAGCAGACATTTTTTTCTTGAATGACAGTCATATACAGTCAAACCTCGATATAACGTACCCCCTGGGGGCCGGGTTCTGCCTTATTTTAAGCCACTGCCGTTCTGCCTTATTTTAAGCCATTTTTCAGGGTTTTCAAATACAACCTATCTGTATCTCAGTGCAGAGTGGTCCTACGACAACGATCAAAATGTCATTTTGTAGAGAAATCATAGAGCTTTCAAAAAATGCATGAGGGCGTAAATTTCAATTTTTAAAATTTTGAGAAACCTCTTAATTATGTGGTCAAACAACCATTTTCCTTACATTTTATTTGAATTTGACTAGAAATCGACACTTTTATTTCTATGGTCATAATTTTTCGTATAATAATTCAAAAAAAAGTTTGATATACCAAACTGTAGCTGAGGAATAGGGCTTACAAATAGTCATTAAAAGTTGACAATATATGAAAAATTAAAATCAATCAGCTTGAAAAAAAAAATCGTTTTCTATCAATTGTCGGGCCCAAAATGTGACAACTTGTTAAAACGTAGAATTTTTTCAAAAAATAGTGCGCCATCAAAAATGTGAGACACCAGTTTTGTAGCGCTTGAACCACTCTACAAAACTGTGTTTCAGATTTTGTATAAATTTTTAATTTCCCATCGAAACAACACACAATTCTAAAAATTATACATCGTTCTCTATAGGGTTGTTACACAGTTAACTTGAATTTTCAAATTTTTTGACTTTATTTTTTGTTTTGATGTGTGTTTTTCCCCAAAATTTTAATCATGTAACCCCACAACTGAAAGTCTATTTCAGTGGCCACACATTAATATGAAAATTTCTTGATTCAGTTCATAAAAATTGATCTATTTTGATAAAAACAATTTCGATTCAGACTAATCGAAATCGATTAATTTAATTAGTAGAAAGTGGATACAACGATTACTACTCATTTGCGCAAAACTCATTTGCGCAAAACTCATTTGCGCAAACTCATTTGCGCAAAACTCATTTGCGCAAAACTCATTTGCGCAAAACTCATTTGCGCAAATTTTTTAAAGTTACAGGTTCGAATCCAGGTGGTAGCAGAAATTATTTTTCTTGAATAACAACCATAAACTAGTTTATAAGACCACTAAACCTCAGTTGGATAGGAGATCCACCTGGTTCTTTTGAATAAGCACTCACCTCTAGAATCCGATATTTTGGATTAAGCTGAAAGTATTAAAAAATCAATGTACCCTATCCAAAATCGGGGTACGTGACAATTCACCGTCAGTTTACATACAATTATTATTGCAAAGAGTCAATCGGAACACCGTGAGCCGTTAACACGCATTTGAGCCCTTTGGATTTGAGCCCCGCATTTGAGCCCCGCATTTGAGCCCCATTTAATTTTGGTTAAGATTCTTCTCCTTCTACCTGCCTGCCTTCGGCAGGCAACCTAATTCAATAGGAAGCCCCTTTGTGGGTACATGTCCGGGATAAGGGCTGACCCTTGGGGGTACATGGTCCGGGATAAGGGCTGACCCTTTGGGGGTACATGGTCCGGATAAGGCTGACCCTTTACATACGAGCTCTATATTAGCATCGATCAGATTGCTAAATTTTTATATTTATAGTAAATATCGATTTTCAAAGAAAAAACACAGAAAAAATGAATAAATACAAAATCGGACTTAAAAAAATGAACAGTGAAATGTCCGTGTCCGATTCAAATGTCGGCTTTTGCTATGGAATATCAACTGGAATATCAATACCGTGGGTAGTTACCCACTCCAAGGTGGTCGACCTTAAACTTTTGTGGATTATTGTGAGTAGACAAACAAATTTTGCATGCCTAAATCAATACAGAAAAAAGGTTTTGGAACATGAAAAACGTAATTTTTTTTTAAACCAAGTGGACGACCACTTGTTTTGTTCTACCCACGTGGTCGTACCCAGGTTGAAGTACTCAGGTAAAACTCCTGGGTAGTAATATTTTCGAACCTGTAACTTCAAAAAATTTGCGCAAATGAGTTTTGCGCAAATGAGTTTGCGCAAATGAGTTTGCGCAAATGAGTTTTGCGCAAATGAGTAGTAACGGATACAACACCGCCCCAATATAACAATCGATTAATTTAATCGATTTCGATTAGTCTGAATCGAAATTGTTTTTATCAAAATAGATCAATTTTTATGAACTGAATCAAGAATTTTCATATTAATGTGTGGCCACTGAAATAGGCTTTCAGTTGTGGGGTTACATGATTAAAATTTTGGGGAAAAACACACATCAAAACAAAAAATAAAGTCAAAAATTTTGAAAATTCAAGTTAACTGTGTAACAACCCTAGTTCTCTATCAATTGTCCGCAACTGTATAGGGTAAGTTTTACCGGGGGTCGGTTAAACCAAAACTAAACTTCCAAAAGCACACTCAATTGCTCTATATTTTTCCAAATAATGCGCAATAATAATATTTAATTTCCTGTGCTACAGTAGAAAGTGGATACAACACCGCCCCAATATAACACGACTAAAAACTGTTGTGTACTGTGTTTAAATCACCATTTGTCTCGTAGTGATTTAAACGTGTCTGTTACTCTTGTAGTATATAAAGGTCTGAACGTCTGTGTTCAGATCAGTTTGTGTCCGAATAAAGCTATTAAGAAGTCGTGTGCTATCGTCTCTCTCTCTCTAGCAACAAGGATACAACATTGGCGCAGTCGCAATGGATGTGGACCAGCTCAGAAATATGGTGGAACAGCAATCAACAGCTATGGCGCAACAACAAGCTTCAATCACTCAATTGGTGGCTCTTCTTCAGCAGCAAAATCGTGGTGATGGGACAATGCTCTGCCTGCTCCTTCAATCTCTACATTGCCTCAATTGCCAGACATGGAAGTCTTCAGCGCTGATGACAGTGATCCAAACAAGTTCCAAAATTGGATGCAGCGGTTCCAATTCTCTCTTGATTGCACTGCTCCGAATATGGTGGAATCAACGAAAGTGAAGCTCCTAATGACCAAGCTCTCTGCCCAAGCCTTCGCCGAGTACTCCAAGAGCTGCCTGCCTAAGGATGTGACCGACTACAATATGGAGGAAACGGTTAGTGATCTCTTAAAATTATTTGCTCATTCTCGCTCGCTGGTGGTGGATCGCTTCGAATGCCTGCGTCTGGTCAAAGATGATGGGGAAGAATTCCGCCACTACGTCAACCGTCTCAAGGGTCAGCTCCGCTTGTTCAAATTCAGCTCTCTCAAAGAGGAAGAGTTCAATTGCCTTCTTCTGCTGCTAGGACTCAAGTCAATCAAGATGCAGCTATCCGAACCCGCCTTCTCCATCGAATCAACGAAAAGGGAGATGCAGTCAAGTTCGAAGAAATTGTGGAAGAAGCTGCCAGCTACCTGTCAACAATTGCCGAAGCAAAGCATCTGGAAAGAAGTCAGCAGCCTTCCTCCAGTCCGTACATCAATCAAGTCAGCAAAGCTTCAGTTCCGCCGAGTGCCTGCTTCCGCTGTGGTCTAATGCATTGGTCCGACGATTGCCGCTCCAAGAATGCCGAATGCCACAAGTGCGGTGAAATTGGTCACCTCAGCAAGCAATGTGACGCAATTCAGCAGTTCCGCCAGCCGAAGAAGAAGTTCCAGAAGCAGTTCAAGTCTTCGAATCAATCAAGCTATGGGGTCAACTGCCTTCAAATGCAATCAGTGCAAGTTCAACAGTTGGGTAAGAAGCCTCAGCTCATCAAGAAGCAAGTGCAAGTCAATGGCCGGTTTGTCCTCTTCACTCTTGACACTGGGTCAGAAGTTACAGCAATCAATGAGGAAACCTATCTAGCAATTGGTCGGCCTCCAATCTATCGAAGCAAATGGCAGGGTCGTCTCTATAATGGGTCAAGCTGCAAGTTCATCGGTGATGGTATCGCTTCCTTCTCTGCCAATGGTCGCTCAGTCAAGCAAGCTTTTGTGGTGGCTCAGCATGGTTCAATCAACCTCCTAGGGATCAATGCGCTCAACGCACTAGGATTTTTGGACATGCCTCTCAATCAGCAGCGATCAAAGGAAAAGCACCAGCCTTCTCAGTTCCGTCAGTCAAAGGAATCAACCTGCTACAGCTCAGCTCAACTGGTAGCCAGGACCCTCAGCAGCCTTCCAGTGGTCGCAGCAGCAAGCCTTCGTCGCCGTGCTCAATCTGTGGACTCATGCACTGGAAAAGCAACTGCTCTCATCGCAAGTCAAGTACAAGACGTTCCAAGCAGCCTGTTGGTCGTCTGCCAAGCTCTCAGTTGCAGTCCTCTTCTCAAGTGCAGCCTGCCAAGAAGAAAGTGACAAGCCAAGCAACTCGTCTTCCAGCAAATGTCGTCTCCCAAACAGCTCCGCTTCCAGTCTTCAATCAAGGGAAGGAGTGGACGCATCATTGTGCTAATCAGTCTCGCCTGAAAGCAAGTGTCTTCCCAGTCAGCTCCGCTTCAAGGAAAGGGAATGGAACATCATGCTTAGCTCGCTCGTCTTCTCCAGTCACAGCAGAGATTCCGCCAATGGTCGGTGTAGGGAACGGTCAAAGAAGCCTCAAGTGCCAATCTGCGACAATCCAAGTTCCTCGGCCAGACAGATGCTCCAATGCTGCCAAGAAGAAACGAATCTCCAATTCTTCAGAATCTCTGTCCACCCAACCCATTGTACGGGGAAGGTGTTGTGTACTGTGTTTAAATCACCATTTGTCTCGTAGTGATTTAAACGTGTCTGTTACTCTTGTAGTATATAAAGGTCTGAACGTCTGTGTTCAGATCAGTTTGTGTCCGAATAAGCTATTAAGAAGTCGTGTGCCATCGTCTCTCTCTCTAGCTACCAAACAAAGGATACAACAAAGGATACAACGAATCCTGTTGTGTACTGTGTTTAAATCACCATTTGTCTCGTAGTGATTTAAACGTGTCTGTTACTCTTGTAGTATATAAAGGTCCGCGTAGGTTCGAATCCTGCCGATATAAAGGTCTGTCGAGAGAGAAAAACGGACCAATTTGGTCAGCTTTGACTAAAATGTAGTCAAATGAACCCTCGATACAACACCAGCCTATGGTCGCTCCCTTGGGTGGTGTTGTATCCAGGTTTGACTGTAAGACGAATTCTTATCTAGATTAGACGAAAAGGCATTAACCGCGTGATTCAGTGAGATTGGGCTATCGAATGGTCTATTACTCATACCTATAGCAGCGTTACCCACTGTTTATGTTCCTTTGTAAAAATGAAAAAACTTGATGACTACAGAAAATGTTGCAGAAGCAGAAAAGGAGCAAAAACTGTATTGCATTGGTAAATATAACACACCAATTTCACAAGGGTACGTTATATCGAGGGTAACCTAAATATCAGTGTTATCTGCAAGGGGTACGTTATATCAAGGGGTACGTTATATCGAGGTTACGTTATAGCGGGGGTGAACTTATTCTTATTTGAAATGAATCCAACCAAAAGGTCTCAAGGGTACGTTATATCGAGGGGTACGTTATATCTGGGGTACGTTATATCTGGGGTACGTTATATCGAGGTTTGACTGTATTTGTATTTATAAGAACCGTGAGCCTCAGGATGATAGGGTAATCCCGTGGTATCTCCTCTAAACGTAACACCTCCATAATCCGAAATATTGGATTTAATTGAAAGTAATTAAAAATCATTGTACCTATCCAGAATCTTGTCCTGAACACGGTTTGATAATGCTAATACAGCATGAACCCCAGTTCTGGAGTAGTTTGCTATGAGTATTTTCCTATCCCGTAGGGAATTCACGTGATAGTATAAAGGTGATAGTACCGAGAAAGTAGTACCTAGGTGGTAGTAACAAGGCAGTGACTATGAATCGGTACTCAGGTGGAAGTGCCTGGGTGTTGGTACTTGGGTGGTGGTAGATAGTAATTTTTATTTAGTGGTACTTAAAGGGCAGTGACTCTGAATCAGTTCTTAGTCCACAATAGCTAGATTGTATATTAGACTTTTTTTGCAAAGCATCTGACCATGCTAGCAGCTGGATCATTCGGATCTCCCATGCACCAACTAAACCAAGTGGTCGACCACTTGGATCGAATTTTTTACGTTATTGGGAAATCCAAAACTTGTTTTTCGCACTAATTCAAGCATTCTAAAGATGGTAAGACAGTGCTAAAATTACATTTTGCGAGATTTACGAAAACTGTGAAAATACCATCAAGACGTAATTTTACTACTGTCAAACCATCTTTAGAATGCTCAAATTGGTACAGAAAATAGGGTTTGGAACCCAAAAACGAAAAAAAAATTGATCCAAGTGGACGACTACTTGGTTTTGTTGGTACATCGGTCATCCAGCAAAACTGCGGTTGGTTCATAGAAAACAGGTATTGAGATTCTCTATTTTATTTCAGGCCAATTAGGGTGGATATCCACTTGATCAGCTGGTACCCTCTCCAGACTTTGTAGGCCAGATAGGTAAAATCGCAATTTGGTGTTTCACTAACCAGTTTTGCCAGTCGATTTTAGGTTAGAAAAAGTAGTTAGTTTTGAATTCGGCTAATTCTTAGTTTTATTGGGAAGCGAGGTGGATATTCACCTACCCGAGTGATAATTACCCAAGGTTTTTGGGAGATGGAAATCTCAATTTGTTAGTAAAAAACTTGACTCCCTACGCGATTTTAAGTCAATAAAAGGTTTGTTATGAATTTGAACTAAATTTTGATTTTTAGGCCATCCAGGTGTATATACCAGGAGCTACCTACCCTATGTATAGAGTTAGGGTGGGTAGAATTACAATTTTGGTCCTAACAAACCTAATTCCTGACACAATTTTAAATTAGAAAAATGTTTGCTATGACCAGGATTTGAACCTTTTTGAAAATTTCAAATTGGCGGTTTTTGGGGACGAAATGACCGGGATGAAAAGACCAGGGCACGAAATGACCGGGGACGAAATGACCGGGGACGGAATAACCGGGGACGAAATGACCTAGTGCCCGTGATTCGTGGTGTCTAACGAATATTTTTTTTATCTATTATTGATTTTTTCTAGGCTATCACCAAACAGTCATGTCACGCAGTTACAAACAGGAGCTTGAATTTATCGAAAAGGTTTCACCGGTAATTTTTACCCAAAAATTTAAGAGTCTTCTAAAAGAAGCATTCAGGTCGAATTTCGAATCAAGAAGGGATTTGTTCCAAATATGAATGTAAATTTTTGAAAGTAACTCTCTGAGAGAGTCAAAAAGATTGTTCAGGTTGAAGGCAAGTTTTACGTGAATGAGAAGCTGGCACCACTGATGTTTGAAGAGCTAGAGCAAAGTGGAAAAAGTTTCGGAACTGGATTCCTACCTGCTGTAAAACAAATCGCTGTTGGTCCACTTTTTTCTTCTAACCTTATACTTCACTATAAATTTCAGAATGTCGCTTCCTTGCCCGGTATTGTTCAGGTAAAGATAAAATATTGAGTTAAAAAATGTCATCCACATCCCATAATTTTAGCATTCCATTGGTCTTCCTGATGTGCACTCTGGCTATGGCTTTGCTATTGGAAATATTGCAGCTTTCGACGTCTCTGATCCTAATTCAGTGGTTTCTCCAGGCAATTTTTAGCAATGAAATTAGACTAAATCCTGTAAAGACGTTGCTCATTATAGGAGGTGTTGGATTCGATATTAACTGTGGAGTCCGTTTGATTCGAACAAGCCTCTCCGAGAAAGATGTAGCACCACACAAGGAGCAGCTATGCCAATCCATGTTTGACTTTATTCCCGTTGGTATTGGATCGAAGGGCATCATCCCAGTTTCTGCGCAGGACTTCGATGAATGTTTGGAAATGGGAATGGACTGGACATTGCGAGAGGGATATTCTTGGGCTGAAGACAAAGAACACTGTGAAGAGTTTGGCCGAATGTTGCAAGCAGATGCGTCAAAGGTTTCTACCAGAGCTAAGAAGAGAGGACATCCACAGGTTATTTTTGTCGCTTTTTTTTTGTAAGGCCAGCACTTATCAGTTATTTTAGCTAGGGACTCTAGGAGCTGGTATGCAATTTTTGGCTAATTAGCAGCACTCTTAGTATTTTTGTAGGCAATCACTACGGGGAGGTACAGGTTGTCGACGAAATTTACGATCATTACGCTGCAAGAAAGATGGGCATCGATCGGGTTGGTCAAGTCTGCATTATGGTCCATAGTGGAAGTCGAGGGCTTGGTCATCAAGTTGCTACTGATGCTGTTAGATTTTTTTCGATTTTTTTAAAAATTGTTTCGTGTGAATTAATACTCAGCTTTTAGCTGGTATCAATGGAAAAAGCTATGCTGAGGGACAAGATATTTGCAAACGATCGTCAACTGGCTTGTGCTCGGATAAACAGTGTGGAAGGTATATTTTTTTTTGACGGTCGACGCTCTTACCTACTAGTTGTAGGGCAAGATTATCTGAAGTCGATGGCTGCTGCTGCAAATTTTGCTTGGATCAACCGTTCTTGTATGACTTTTTGCATTCGACAGGTGTGTTGATCTTATTTATTAAACTAATATGGACGTGCAAAGAAGAGGTCCGATGTTAATATTTAAACTGATTAATGAACAATTTAGGCTTTTGCGAAAGTATTCAATTCTTCTCCGGATGATTTGGATATGCATGTAATCTATGACGTCAGGTTAGTGGAATCGCATCAAATATTTTCTTTTTCTATTAGACTCTTTTAGCCACAATATCGCTAAATTTGAGGATCACTTGATTGACGGAAGACCCCAACAATTGTGTGTCCACAGAAAGGGAGCCACACGTAATATATGCCGTTTTTTACAGCTGTATCTTTATTGCAGGTCTGAATTTAGGCGCATTCCCTGCTCACCATCCACTCATTCCTGTTGATTACCAATTGACTGGGCAGCCTGTGCTTATTGGCGGTATCAGTTTTTGGGTTGAATGGTTCTTTAGTGATTAAAATGAAGAAAATTCAGGAACTATGGGAACTTGCAGCTATGTGAGTGGTAAACTCATATGAAAGAGTTTTTATCGGCCTTTCAGGTGTTGACAGGAACTGAGAAGGGATTCCGAGAAACTTTTGGAACCACTTGTCATGGCGCTGTAAGTTTGCTATTTTAATTTTTCAAACATTACTTTGGATAATTAGGGCCGTTCAATGTCGAGAGCAAAGTCTAGGCGAAATCTTGGGTTTGAGGATGTGCTGGCAAAATTGAAAGAGCAAGGTGGGTTATTAGAATTTATTTGCTCGCTGATTTCTATAACTAACATCTTGGTAGGTATTTCCATTCGCGTTGCTTCACCGAAGTTGGTCATGGAAGAAGCTCCCGAGAGTTACAAAAACGTTTGTGATGTAGTAAGTCAATTGGTCCCACAGCTTCGGCTGTACAATATTGAATTTTTAGGTGGATACTTGTCATGAAGCTGGAATAAGCAAAAGAGCAGTGAAGTTGCGTCCAATTGCGGTGATCAAAGGATAGTCAAAAGAGGATAGAGTCATGTTATACGGGTCATGATATTACTGTCGTTATGTTTTGAATCAATAAAGTTGTGAGTTGTATTTTTGACGGGCTACGGTAAATTCGCCTACAGTAAATTCGCCTACGGCAAATTCGCCTGCAGGTGAATTCGCCTACAAGTAAAAACGCCTACAGGTAAATTCGCCTGCGACTCTTAAATTAGCTGAATTTAAGCATAAAAGGGACACGGGTATCCTCAAAACACTAAAAAATATAGGATTTGAACATATTTTTGTTAGCTGTGGTCTACCGCATATAAGAACTCTGGTATGCATGCTTTTTTCGTGCATGCAGAGTTACTTTCGAGTGATTTGTGTCTAAGGTATGTGGGTATGCGCATCTCTAACCCATCAACCCTCCTCCACCCCCCCCCCCGGCTTGATGGCTTGGGGGGCCCTTTCGGGGCGCAAGGGGCTTGATGGGTTAGAGATGCGCGCACTCACTCACCTTAGACATGATTCTGAGAAGCACTCTTGATTATAAATGCACATAGAGGCTCTTTTTGCCCAGCTCCAGTAACCAAAACGCAATAGAATGCCTAAATATATGGCTTTATTTATCACTCGAGAGGAGGCTTGGGTTGACAAACCGATGCTTAAGTCTTCAGAAACTTTCGTGGTAACACGTTTCTGAGTATAATAGTATGATAATCACAATGTTATGAATATCAAAGTAAAAAAATCAAAGTCGAGTTGTAGGCGAATTTACCTGTAGGCGAATTTAATTGTAGGCGAGTTTACCTGTAGGCGAATTTACCGTAGGCGAATTTACTGTAGGCAAATTCACCTCGAGCCATTTTTGACCTATCTTTTCTGTCGATGGACGGCTTTATGGCGCGTCACAGCCGCCCAAAATTCAAATTCATATTCATTAGCATAATTTAGCGCCAAAGAACAAATTTCGAAAAAGGACGGTACCTTTTTCTGCTCCAAATTTTCAAAAAAATGCCCCAAATTTTTCTTCAGTGGGTATAGAGCTAATTCAGTTTCCCCTACTCAATTTTTTTCATTTTTTGTGGATTCTTGGTGGTCTGAGTATTTAGCGCATGTAATTTTTCATAAAATCATTGCGAGCGTTGTTATGATTATTCCAACAAATTCTTTTCAAGGCCACTTTTTGATGGCAGAAGATAAGCGCTTCCTAACTGAATTATGCTTCTCCCTTCTTTCTCTAAGAGATATGCCTGTCTGTAAACATCTGGAGCAATCGAAGGAGCTTTGGCAGGGTTCTGAAATGAAAAAGCATAAGAGTCCCATAGAATGTTTTCAAAGATGTTGGCCGATTTTCACCTCTAAAATGCTGGGAGCTTGATTGCTTGGGTTTGAGATGCACACACCCAGATACCTTAGACACGAATCACTCGAAAGTGACTCTGGATGCATGAAAAAACATGCATACCAGAGTTCCTTCATGCGGTATTCAAAACTATCTTCAATTTTCTTTTATGTGTGATAAGTGGCCTCTTTCCATTCCCTACCCTCAAATTTTGACTAAAAACCATGATACCCTCCTGTGGTTCGAATTTTTTTCTCAGAATCAAAAAAACAGCCGGTTTTCACATGAAATCGGGTTCGAGAAACACGAATATGAGGTTATCTTCTCCATCCGAGCACTCTCCGTAGGGGGGATTCTGAACTCTAGCTGAAAATTCCGCGGATTTTTCCTCATTGCTACGAAAAATACGAAAAAAAATTATAAAAGTATGCTTTTCGCACAATAATTCGCGTTGGGAATCCCAAATATGATGAATATACTGTAAAAAAAATTGTGCTACACTCAACCTTCTCTATAATCTATGATCAAAAACATAGTAAAACAGTCAAAATAAGTGACAAAAAGAGTAGCTCCTATTTTTCACACCACTTCCAACACGGCTTTTTTCACCTCTAAAATGCTGGGAGCTTGATTGCTTGGTTTGAGATGCACACACCCACATACCTTAGACACGAATCACTCGAAAGTGACTCTGGATGCAAGAAAAACATGCATACCAGAGTTCCTTCATGCGGTATTCAAAACTATCTTCAATTTTCTTTTATGTGTGAGAAATGTCCTCTTTCCATTCCCTTCCCTCAAATTTTGACTAAAAAACCATGATACCCTCCTGTGGATCGAATTTTTTTTCTTCTCAGAACCAAAAAAAACAGCGGGCTTTCTCATGAAATCGGGGTCGAGAAACACGAATATGATGTTATCTCTTCAATCTGATCACTCCCGTGGGGGGGGGGATTCTATGCTGCAACCTTATTTTTGCCTTTTGGCCACTCTGGATGTGGCTCTGAGCGATTTTAAGGGTGATGTAGAGGTTGCTGGTTCGAATATTTGAATATTTTTTAAAAAATCAGCTTGGGGACTAAGGCAAACTGGGGGTGTATACCGAACTTGACTGGGGGGTGTATACCGAAACTGCTCCCACACTGAAAGTGAGAGTGAGAGGTGAGAGTGAGAGTGAAAGGAAAATCCGCTAATTGGACACGGCTGTAAGTGAATTGCAGCGGTAAAACTGTGAATTTCAACGGTAAATTAATTTTTTCAACGGTATTTTCAAATTTGCCATAAAACAATGAAATTCAACGGTAAATTTGTGAAATTCAGCGGTAAATTTATCGTAAAGTCAACTTCACAGTCCGTTGCCTCATAGAAATGACCCCAAGGTTAAATAGTTGGCGCAAAGCATAAATTTTATTTCAGATGAAATCCTTATATTTGATACACAAATAAGAAAACGGACTGTGAAGTTGACTTTACGATAAATTTACCGCTGAATTTCACAAATTTACCGCTGAATTTCATTGTTTTATGGCAAATTTGAAAATACCGTTGAAAAAAATTAATTTACCGTTGAAATTCACAGTTTTACTGCTGCAATTCAATTTGAGCCATTGGACACGAGGCTTAAAAGAGACTTTCTGAGAAAATGATAAAGTCACAAAGGAAAATTCACCACGATTTTTTTTCAAAATTTTTCTGTGATGACCATCGTGTTTTAGTACTCTTCCTGAGCAACTTTGAAAAAGACGGTCCATGTGAAACATGCATGTTGGCCGATAAATAGACATTTTAAAGAATGCACTCAATTTTTGTTCTTAATTTTCACCATTCTGATATAAATCTTGATTTTTACTTATTTTAACGCAGTTTTCTGTAAAAGTTTGGTGCTGTTAGAACCGGCCTGAACTGCGCTTTCTTTTAAGATACTGAACTGCTAATAGGTATACCACCGATTCGATACAAAAACTGATTCGATACACCGATTCGATACAGCGACGATTCGATACACCGATTCGATACAACGACGATTCGATACACTGACGGTTCGATACACCGATTCTATACACTGAGGGGTCAATAAACTAACTAACATAAACTAACAATAAACTGGTACTAGTCCTCAAGTGTTAGTATCTAGATAATAGTATCTAGGCAGGGGATACTTTTTTACTTAATTGTTTGGGTAGTTGCATAGCGGTTACGGTATTCATCGGATGGTTATAGTACAGAGCTACCATTTACCCTCTTTTCAAAGTTTTGTCTTTTTTCAGAAGCTCAAATTTTTTTTTTTTTAAAATTTCAGCCAAAATCTTGTTTTTTTTCGCTCCAAATGGCAATAAGCATTGGATAAAATGACCCTCTTACTCCAAAAATGGTCCAAACGTCCTTTTTAAACCAAATGTCATTTTTTAAACGTTCCTGAGTACTTAGGTTATAATTGGTAAAGTCAATTTTCCGTAATTATTTAACCATGTTTAGCGCATGATTTCGGGTAAAAGGTCATGGATTCAACAACTTTTGTCTGAATCTAAACTTTTTGGGTTATAGGAGAGGGAAATCGTTTCAGGGTGGGTAGCAAGTGGTTTCCCACCCATTTTGAGGCTTACTGCTCTTTGAAAACTATTTTATTGCTATAACCAGTAAAGAAAAAAGTTTTTAGTCACATGGATTCGAACCTATAACCTCGAGAATTTGGAGTATGAATTTACCGAGGATGACTCTGTGGAGGATTAATTAACCTAGAACCAGTGTATTGAACCTTAGTGTAACGAATCGGTGTATCGAACCGTCAGTGTATCGAATCGGTGTATCGAATCGTCGTTGTATCGAATCGGTGTATCGAATCAGTTTTTGTATCGAATCGTCAGGCGTTCCTGCTAATATTGCTCAAAAAAATCCGGAACCACTCGTTTTTTGAAAAAAGTGTGTTTTTCAAAATGCAAATTTCGTGAAAAATGACAATTTCTTTATTTTTCCAAATATTCCGACCTTATTTTTATTGCAGATTCTGATACAGCATTTAAAACTGAACAAGTTGGCTGAAAAAAATTTCGGATCGAGGGTGGAGGAGAAAAAGTAATAGCCATTTGAATTCTCCATCTCACACGAAATTTCAAACACAATTTCCCCTATTAAGAACATCAAATTTTAACACCGGATTCGTGCTCAGCGTAATCGATTTGCATGTGAAACTGCTTTAAAATCAAAAAGTTGCCTTCAAATTTCGAAATCCGCTCGAGACAAAAATACTTAAAAGTGTTTTATTGAGTTATTAAAATTCTTTTAAATATTTTTTTGTCTCGAGCGGATTTCGAAATTTGAAGGCAGCTTTTTGATGTTAAAGCAGTTTCACATGCAAATCGACCACGCTGAGCACGAATCCGGTGTTAAAATTTATGGTTTTCTTAGCAGAAAAAATGTTATGGGTAATTTTGTTGGGAATTTCGAATACACTCTCAAATTTTGAATTCCGCTCAGGACAATAAATATAAAAATTCGAAACGAAATATTTATTGTCTTGAAAGGGATTTGAATTTTGACGACGACTTTCAAATTTGAAAAGCAATTTTATGAACAAATCGACCTTGCTTAACACGAATCCGGTGTTAAAATCTAGGATTTCATGCGCGAAAAAAAATTAGAGAAAGTTTGTGACCCAACATAGTTGTTAAATGTTCTGTTGGATATTTTGCTTTGTTATTGTTGTTGAATATTTTGCCACGATTTTATAACAAAATATTGCTGCATTTAGTGTCAAAACAACCGTGTTCATTTTGGGCAATACTTTTTTTGCCGCAAAATTACTTTTTTTTGCCGCAAATTTACTTTTTTCTGCCGCAAATTTACTTTTGCCGCAAATATAGATTTTACAGTTGCCAAATGCCTTAACTTGAAATCTGTCTTTTTTAGGAACTGGAGGTGCAATGTCAGCTACTGTGCGACACAGTTCTATAGTTCTACAGTCTATGTTCGTAAGAGAGGATTCAACAACGAAGAAGACTTTAATTTATAGTTCAAGGATGAGAAAGTCAGCTGGAGTAAGTGAGGAAATTCTCATCGTTATTCGTAATTGTTCACATATTTATTCAATTATACGAGGGATCTAAGCGCCAACAAAACAGAAGAATACCGATACGTTCTAATGAAGAATTATCGATGCAGTATCAAGCTCCGAGTTCTTTATCCGCAAGGTAACTTAATGGTATAACAAGGTCAATGTATACAGTGTAATTTAAGGTCATCGTAGAGCAAAGCAAAGGTAGCCACGAACACGTACCGGTGAGTCAGCCAAAGCTTTTGGATAAGCACAAAGGATTGATGACAGGTGAATCGAATTTGACTGCCCTGATTATGCAAGGGAAAATACAGGTTTTATTTGGGGAATTTTTCGTGTTAGGAATAAGCATAATTTTTCGAACAGCTAAAAGCCTATGCCGAAGCAAATTCAAGAGTTTTTGAACGCCGTCCGTGAACCTATTTCGAAGGATGTCGCTCTGCTTCAACTGGCTCCGTCTACTCCGGAGTTTGTCAATGGTATGATCTCGAAACTTTCTGGGGTTTTTTAGATTAATTGTAAAGACTTTAGCTGCAAAATTGCTGGAACAAGAATGGGACGCAAAGTATGCTGGTCAACCTAGAGTCATAGAAGTATGTCGCTACTTTGCTAGGTTTAAAATGGGCCGTCCAAAATTAGCGTCTAGCGCACTCTCGTTCAGTTAAAATTTGTTGTTGTTATGATGAATTCTTTGTTGTTGTAAAGGACGTTGGCTTTTCAAATAAACACCAGAAATGCTTTTCTGTAGCTTCGGCAAAGGAGTCTAGCAGTGGCCAGAAATGGTTTTTATTGACTACCGTATAACCTCTATCAATCCCCCCTGTAGGATTGATTTTTAGAATATAGAAACAACTTAAACATCACATCTAGGACTAGGGCAGAAAAAAGTATATTTGCGGCAGAAAAAAGTAAATTTGCGGCAAAAAAGTATATTTGCGGCAGAAAAAAGTAAATTTGCGTCAAAAAAAAGTTAAAAAAGTTCACACTTTTTTTGACGTTGGAGGCCAAAATGGGTCGTAGAATGAGAAATAATTTTTGTCGCCAATACCATTGTGTTTCCCAGAATGTCAGCTTTCATTCAAAAAAAATTGTTGAAAAAATCGCGTTTTGAGAGGGGCATCTGCTTATTTTTATGAATGAAGACATAGTATTAGGCATATGTGGGTAACGCTTTTTGACTTCGGAGGCCAAAAAATAGGTGATAAATGGGAAAATCATTTTGTCGCCAATACGATTGTGTTCCTCAGAATGTCAGCTTTCGTTTAAAAACAAGATCGTTAAAAAATTCGAGTTTTGAGAGGGGCATCTGCCTATTTTTATGAATGAAGTCATAGTATTTGGCATGTGTGAGTGGGTAATGCTTTTTGACTTCGGAGGCCAAAAGTAGGTGATAGATGAGAAAATCATTCGTGTCGCTAATTTGAGAATAGAAGTTCCGTAAAAGAAGTTTTAAGATTTGTCTCTTTCAGGGTGGGAAGTTAATATGCAGGAGGGGTGCCAGGAAGAGGTACCCAGGAAGAGGTAATCAGGGGGAGGGGGGTTTGTGTGATGGATAAACACATTTTCCTCCTAAAATTATGAACAATAGAGGCGCCGATAGGCGCCTGTGATCCTAGTCTACAAATATTTTATTATAGATCCGTCCACAAAAAGTTACTCTACAAAATCGGTAAAATAATGTAACACAGATAACTTAATAAGTATAATATGAAATAAATCTAAAGACTAAGGACGAGCAACTCGTCCCAAACTCTTCCATACACTCGTTTTTAGACTTTTGGAGTATTTTTTGTCCAACTCTCAGCATCTTTTAGGAATTTTCTTACACCAGTTTTGTAAAGGAGAGTCTTCTAAATAGATCTAGCACAAAATATTTCGAAGTTTTCAAAATTTTTAATAGCAAAGGCTGTAAAATATCAAGGACAAGCCAAGGACGAGTTCCCTGCACTGCTCGTAGTAAGTCAGAGGTAGACATAATGAGAATTCCTACCCTAAGAAATAAGTGGTGATTTAGATTGACTTTATAAATAAACACCAGACTATGTTTGGTATCAGTCGAAACCGGTTTTCTTTGCGGACATTTTGGTGTATTATGAGCGTAGGTGCAGCATAAAAATCACGACGCACCACTTAAAAACATGTGGGTATCCAGCTGGATTTTGACCATCCACAACTTATTACCTTCCGGAGCATTTTTCACATACTTCGTCAATGTTTGAAGCGGGAAGGACTCGCACCATCGTGTTCAGCGTGAAATTTTGAGTCAGAATATACAGGTCTACGGATTCGTATTGGGCGTGTTAAAAAACAAAAAATAGGATTAATCTTTTCTTGTCGAAACAATCCCTTAACAGCTTTCACATTTTTTCTCTTTTCGACCCTACCGGAGATTACACCCCCACCCCTCCCACATGAGATTTTTTTGAAAGTTTTTTACACTAAACTGGCCCTTTTTTCGTCCATTCCCTACCCAATACAGCCCTAAATCCCTTCAAAAAACGGCCAAATAGTTATTTTTAGGTGGCTCAGAAACTCAACTTTTTATTGACCAGAACTCAAAAATAATTCCTTTATAATTCCTTTGCTTCTGAGGCAATTTTAGGTCGATATAGGGTGTTTGGAAACACTTTAAAAAAAAATTCATTTGCGGGGGGGGGGGGTGGGGTATACTTCGGTAGCGCCCACTTTTCTTTTCTCTGTGTATTCCCTTGTTCGTGTTGTTGTCTTTGATAGATGAAGATTTGTTGATAAGTTCTTCATTGCTTTGATTTTTATAGAAAATGGCACCGTGAGCAAATTGTCGTTTTTTTTGTTCGAGAGTCAAAATCTCGGAGCTGTTATCAGCGGACTTTAAACGACGCACCCTTGAAACGTAGCATACAATCTCAGCTTTCTGATAAAACGATCGGTTCGAAATGAGGACTGGAGCCTGGGGATCTTGACGTTTTTAGGGAGGTGGTCATTTAGAGGGAATTTGAATGTTCCTTATTTTTAATTCTAATGTTTATTGTTTTGTCTCGAGAGGAAAGTTGTTTATATTATATCTCTATATAGTATTTGGGTCGGGGGGGGGGGGGTTCCGTCCGTCACACTTTTTATGAATTTATGGTGTTCAAGACTGATTTTTGGCTACTTTTTGCAATTTTATGTTCGATATATTTGCGGAACCCTCAAGTTCAACATCTTAGCTTTCTTTAAGCACAAACACGTATAATTGAAGTTGCTTCTAAAAAAATTTTTCCTTGCCCTCCAAACTAGAGATGGTGGATTTTAGCCTGGATTTGAGGTGGCATTTTGTGTTCAAGCCCACTTTTCTGCTATGTTTAGTTAACTCATGTTAGTTATTTCACCGGAACCCTAAAGTTTAACATCTTGGCTTTCTTTTAAGCTCAAACACGTATTATTGAAGTCGCTTCTAAAAAATTTTTCCTTGCCCTCTAATTGGTGATGGTTGATTTTGGCCTGGATTTAAGGTGGATTTTCGGGTTTGAACCAACTTTTTGGCCAGTTTTTGCCAATTAATGTCAGATATCTCTGCGGAACCTTCAAGTAAAACATCTTGAAATCCTTTTCAGCACAAACACGTATAATCGAAGTTACTTCTAAAAAATTTTTCCTTGCCCTCCAAATCGGAGATGGTGGATTTCAAGGGTAGGCGAGGATAAGCGAGGGTAGGCGAGGATAGGCGAGGATGGGCAAGAGCAGGTGAGAATGGGCGAGGATGGGCAAGGGTAGGCGAGGGTAGGCGAGCATAAGCGAGGATAGGCGAGGGTAGGTGAGGATGGGCAAGGGTAGGCGAGGATAGGCGAGGATGGGCAAGAGCAGGTGAGAATGGGCGAGGATGGGCGAGGGTAAGCGAGGAGAGGCGAGGATGGGCAAGGGTAGGCGAGGATGGGCGAGGGTAGGCGAGGATAGGCGTGGGTAGGGGAGGATGGGCAAGGGTAGGCGAGGATAGGCGAGGATGGGCAAGTGCAGGTGAGAATGGGCGAGGATGGGCGAGGGTAGGCGAGGATGAGCGAGGGTAGGCGAGGATGGGCGAGGGTAAGCGAGGAGAGGCGAGGATGGGCAAGAGTAGGCGAGGATGGGCGAGGGTAGGCGAGGATAGGCGAGGGTAGGGGAGGATGGGCAAGGGTAGGCGAGGATAGGCGAGGATGGGCAAGAGCAGGTGAGAATGGGCGAGGATGGGCGAGGGTAGGCGAGGATGAGCGAGGGTAGGTGAGGATGGGCAAGGGTAGGCGAGGATAGGCGAGGATGGGCAAGAGCAGGTGAGAATGGGCGAGATGGGCGAGGGTAAGCGAGGAGAGGCGAGGATGGGCGAGGGTTGGCGAGGATGGGCGAGGGTAGGCGAGGATAGGCGAGGGTAGGGGAGAATGGGCAAGGGTAGGCGAGGATGGGCGAGGGTAGGCGAGGATAGGCGAGGGTAGGGGAGGATGGGCAAGGGTAGGCGAGGATAGGCAAGGATGGGCAAGAGCAGGTGAGAATGGGCGAGGATGGGCGAGGGTAAGCGAGGAGAGGCGAGGATGGGCGAGGGTTGGCGAGGATGGCGAGGGTAGGCGAGGATAGGCGAGGGTAGGTGAGGATGGGCAAGGGTAGGCGAGGATAGGCGAGGATGGGCAAGAGCAGGTGAGAATGGGCGAGGATGGCGAGGGTAAGCGAGGTGAGGCGAGGATGGCGAGGGTTGGCGAGGATGGGCGAGGGTAGGCGAGGATAGGCGAGGGTAGGGGAGGAAATAATAGGCCGACACCCTCTAATAAACCGACACCCCCTACTTTGAGGGACCGTATCTCAGTCCGAAGAAAAAAAATTACATCGCTGTTTATTGCGTTTTCTTAGTTCCCACGAGCTCTATCGATTCCGCTTTTTCGATTTTGGATTTTCACCCGAAAATGTCGAGTTCGACCCAAAATTTTCACGATTTTTGAAGGGTTGAAAATAAACCGACATGTCGGCCTATTAGAGAGAATACGGTAGGCGTCGATAGGCGCCTGCAGACCCTAGTATATATATATTACGAGGGTTTTTTTATTTGTGTATAATTTTTTTTTGTCTACAAGTATGTTAGAAGACAGGGAGGGAACGTATTCGCGCTTCTCGTATTTGACAAAACTCGTATTCGCAGAAACTATTCGCAAAACTCGTATTTGCATTTTTCGACCCACTTTTTGTAGTCCGCTATTTGGTGAGTCACCACTCTTTTTGAAGCCAGTGAGATAAGCTACAAAATGAGTGATGAATTTCCTAAGATCAGACTGCAAAAGTGGGTCAAAAACACAACGCCAAGAACACAACTTTGAATTCTGCGAATACGAGTTTTGTCAAATGCGAGAAGCGCGAATACGAATCGGCTCCCTCCCGAAGACAAGTTGCTTTGTTAAGATAACAAGTAGGGCGAGGTGTGCCCAGAGGCATAGGGCAGGAGAGTGGGTATGTCTGGCAAGAGAGTGCGTAGGGGTACCAGGGAAGTGGGTTAGAGTACCACGAGAGTTGGTGGGTTCCCACTATGTGTTTTTCAGTTCTCAAAAAGCATGTTTGTGGGCGATGGTTTGGCGTGTTTCATAAATGATATTTTTTGACCATCGTGTTTTTTATTTTTTGACTATAAATTTCATGATTATAGCCTGAATGGGCAAGTGTGCACTATATGTTTTTTTTGTTTATTATTTTGAATTTTTAGTTGAAATATGAAAAATAGTGTGTTAAAAACTTGGAGAGTGTGTAGGCATACCAGGAGAGTGATCAAATGTGCCACGAGAATCTGAAGCATCTGAAGAGTGGGTAGGGTACAGACAGTTTTGATATATGTGAAGGCATCTTTGTGGGCGATGGTTTCGCGTGTTCCATAAATAATGTTTTTGAAATATTATGATTATTTTGTAGCCCTAGATGGGTAGGTGTGCACTTTAAAGGGCATGCCGTGCGTTAAGGTGCGAACCAGCAGTTTTTTTCGAATTTTTTCGAATCGTCCCATTTTTCACTCGTTCTGCGTCAAATCTGATACAGATGACCTTATACTGCTTTTAAAAACTAGACAGAAAACTTAAAAAATCTAGACGAGAACGAATGCAAAAATTTATCGAGAAAGAAAAGAACTGCTGGTTCGCGCCTTTTCTCCCCATCGGGCACGATCATACCCATTTAAGTTTTTTTCTATGATTTTTTAATTTCGATTATTTGGAAGAAGAGATTCGAAAATTTGGTTGTCTGTGTTTGTCAGAGAGTTAAAAGATTTAGAAAAGGCATGTTTGTGGGCGATGGTTTGCATGTTCTATAAATGAGTTTTCGATTTTTAAATCTATTTTGTAGCCCTGAATGGGTGGGTGTGCACTATGGTTTCTATTAACACGGGAACGGCTGTACGTCCTGATGGTATGTCCTTGCGCAAAATCTTACGCTGAGCACGATAGTGAAAAAAAAATTGAAAAAGAGTAACTCTACGGTAGTCAGTGGCCTTTGTGAACCATCAATGTCACGATTTTTGCCTATGACACTTCAAAGAGGTAAAACATGCCAGTCTTTTAATATATTTATTATATTTCATGGGCAAAAGAAAGCGTAGATTGCGAGCTTTCAAATGACATATCGTTGAGGTATTTACGACAATCGAATGAAAAGCTTTACCTTGAAGAAATAATTGTTTTTATTTTCAAAAACGTTGTTCATACAAAATATGTACAAAAAAGTGTGAAAACGCCGTTTTTTAGTTAATGGTTCGTTCTATTCGACAGAGCAAGAAAAACTGCACCATATAGTGCTTTAAAGTAATCTGCAACCAGGCTTTTCGAGTGCTTAGCAAACATTCAAAAGGATATACCAAAAGGCATCTTGACCTGAAACTTCGATTTCGCTACATAAATCTGAAATTCAGACACCTGATTCGTGTTAAGCATGGTCGATTTACTCGAGAAACTGTCTTTTAATTATCACAATCACTGTCGAAATTCAAATTCCACTCGAGACAAAAATCATTTAAAATTTGAAAATTTTTTAATTTAAATAATTTTGTCTCGAGTGGAATTTGAATTTCGACAGTGATTGTGATAATTAAAAGACAGTTTCTCAAGTAAATTGACCATGCTGAACACGAATCAGAAGTCCGAATTTCAGATTTATGTAGCGAAATCGAAGTTTCAGGTCAAGATGCCTTTTGGTATATGCTTTTGAACGTCTGCTAAACACTCGAAAAGCCTGGTCGCAGATTACTTTAAAGCACTATATGGTGCAGTTTTTCTTGCTCTGTCGAATAGTATCAACCATTAACTAAAAAACGGCGTTTCCACACTTTTTTGTACATATTTTGTATGAACAACGTTTTTGAAAATAAAAACAATTATCTCTTCAAGGTAAAGCTTTTCATTCGATTGTCGTAAATACCTCAACGATATGTCATTTGAAAGCTCGCAAACTGCGCTTCCTTTTGCCCATGAAATATAATAAATATATTAAAAGACTGGCATGTTTTACCTCTTTGAAGTGGCATAGGCAAAAATCGTGACATTGATGGTTCACAAAGGCCACTGACCACCGTAGAGTTACTTTTATTCAACTTTTTTTCACTGTCGTGCTCAGCGTAAAATTCTGCACAAGGACATACCATCAGGACGTACAGCCGTTCCCGTGTTAAAATTTTCTAAAATTTTTAACTTTTTTTAAAATCAAAATGTGTTTAGTGATTTTTTAGGATTTTTTTTGTTGTAGTTAATTGTTGATTCACTGTTTGTTAATAATTCTTTAAAATATTGTGAACATAAAATTTTTTAATCATCTCATTTGTGCCTTGACCAGTGATGTAACGACACCGGTGCGGCACCGACTCGCACCGGCACCGGCCGGTGCCGGTGCAGGTGCCGGTGCGGGAATTCGCGGGGTCGGTGCCGGTGCGGGAATCGGCGGGGGTCGGTGCCGGTGCGGGTGCCGGTGCAGGCATTTTTCGGTCCGCACCGGCAAGATTAAATTTATATGTGATTTTTCATTAACCGAGTAAAAACGACGAATTTTTTTTCAAATCATTTTGCCATTTTTACAACCGCTAAGTAATCTCTTCGCTTTTTTGATCTCTGGCTAGCAGTTTATGTCTTCAAATTGGTGTAAATTATACCCTTCTTGGCAGTAGTCAGTGAACAATCCTTCAAGGGAAAAAATGGAGTTTTGGCACGGCGGCATTGCAGAGCCGTACCTAATCCTGAAGACACTGCCACCAAATATCTTAGCCATTCCCGCCAGCTAGATAATGTTGAAAGGCTCTTCTTGCAATGAGCAGTCACAAAAAGAGTTCTGTGTTAAAAACTGGTTACACGCAAAGTTTTGCTAAACTTCCACCAACGATACATTTTTGATTACATTTGTGTTTGTTCCGTGCTGTATATTGTTAACGAATAAAAATGCACAAAAAGTTTGCGGTTTTCATGAGAATGATAAAAAAATGAGGTGCGGCACCAGCCGGTGCGGAAAATTCCAGGGGTAAGTGGATAGTAGTTTATGTTGATTATATGAATAAAAAGTTATTGTGTGTTAAAAATTGATTTTTTCGAGTTAAAGAGAATTTTAAGATTTACGGGAATTTTTAGCGGTGCATCAAGCAGCGTGGCTGCGAGCCTAGGGCCCGGCTAGCCGGGCCCACGTGAGCTTGTATAAAAATGTTTTGTAGCCCATCAGAAAGCGGAAGTCTCTTCAGTGTCGTAGGCAAAATTATCCGATACATTTACTTCTCACAAATATTGTTCACTTTATCAAAAAAATTTGAAATTTTAAGTTATCTTGAGTCTTCTATACGTCAAGCTGAAATTTCGCTTATAATCTAGCTTACTTCGTCAAGCTCAAGCAACATACACTTTGTAAATGGTCTTGGACCACGGTGTATACTTCTTGGCGAGTTCGTGTTTCCCTTCTTGACAAAATGATGGGAGCGTAGCACTTCACTGGAGCTGCTCAACATTGTAGAAGGACAGTTCTGAAGACTTTCCACTGAGTTTGATGATTTTGAAAACGAAGACGGTTTCATCAAAGAAATCAAATTTCTTGAAGGCTGCGGCGTCCCACTACAAAAAAATCTGTTGGAACCATGGTTTCAAATTAAAAATTGCCTGGGTGTGATGGATGACTTGAATCCGAAACTTTGAGAGGATGCTAATCCCAAGTTTTCCGCATTCAATGTGTGTGATATACCAGCAGCCCTTTGGTGACCATGCTGAACACTTGTCAAACTGTTGGCGACCTGTGATTCTGAGTTGGGTCTAAAATCAATTGTAAATTTGAGCATTTTGCTAGTCGAAGAAAACCTGTGTGGTGCATTTCGCACCAAGTTCCTGCTTTGATTGTTTGACTTTTGAATTGTGGCTAAAATTCATATGACTGAAATTCATAGAACCGACTTTGGCTGATTCTATTATATGTGAAGTATATGTGAAATTCAATGTATATGTTAATTCAATTTTAATTAGGAACCTGCAGCTTTTGAGCTTATGCCGAAATCGGCAATTTTGGTGGTTGGCTGAGAATATGAAAATATTGGTTCACTGCAAGGCGGGAAGTTGTACAATGAGCTAGGTGGCTCTTCTGCCTAAAATTTTTTTTTCGAACCGACTTTGGCTGATTCTATTCTTGCTTTTCTTAGATCGTAAAAAATTATGAAATCAAAACAAAATTATTGTGAGATCTGTCGAAAAACACAGAGACCGTCTTTTTACTTCATTTTTCTGGGTTTTCGATGTTGCGTAGACGTTTACGTCTATTATGACATTTTTAAAGGGCCATTGCCACCTGTTTTTATGTGAAAAAGTGTCAGAAAACAAATTGTCTATTGTTTTTAGAGTATAGGAATTACCTATGAGATGTTTGAACATGATTTACGAAAAGTGTTTAAAAGTGTACCCGGTCGTTGTACCGGTCGTTGGTATACCGTCCCAAACATTTAATCTCGTCCTAATGTGCGTTGGCGTATCATGCACCTAGGGCTTTTTTAAGTTAAAAAAAATTGTCGCAAAATACGGTCAACTAGTCAAGGTAAACAGAATGCCGAAAATTTCTAAAAATTACACCTGAATATTATTTTTGATGGGCTTCTTATATATATTTTTCATGAATGTCATTTTGGTTAAAAAAGAACGCAATTTTTTAGAACATTTTTTAAATTATATCCAAATTTTTAATACCCACATTTGCAAAACAGCCATACGCATTTCGTTGAGCAATTGAAACAAATTCGCTTGACTCTGCAGTTTTGTCCCTCTTTGAGGTTTGTTTAGATGTGGAAAAAGCTGAACCTCCTCCACTAATGGTGACACCAATTGGGAACTGGTTCAATGAATCGCCCTGGTTGATCCAGCGCTTTAACTTTTTCAAAATAAAGAACAACATAATTTGGGCAGCATAATTACTCACCAAAACCAAGTTTCTAGCCAAATTGATGAAGTCGTGCGGTTTAGGTAGCAACCTGACATTTCCGTTCTTGTATTTGTTGTCCCCTCGAAGAATTTCTTCAGCCAGCCTAAAAGGCAATGATTCTGTCCAATCGATGTGTGCTGTTGGGAGTAAGGAATCAAATTTTCTATGACTAGTATCTGGACTGTCCGCGCATTCGTCTGACCATCCAATGGACAGCAGCACTTTTTGAGGGTTTTCTAAAAATAATCAATAAACATCTTTAATTTGTCGCAACCAGCACATTTGCTGAAAACTTGTCATGTGAGAATGATGGACTGGGTAGAAGGGCATGATGTGTCAAGGTGGCTACAACTTTAGTTGGCTTCTCCACATCCAACAGAGAGCTGGGAATTTTGAGGTAGTGCCGATAGAGAAGCAGAAGTGTGTCCTGAGTCAGTTCACCTGAATGACAAGGTTTATGCTATATTTTTGGTTGCTGAATGTGTTACATGCGTGCTGCGATAGGTCAATTGCCGTGAAAGCTTCTTTGGTGGTCGAACAAATACTCACTTTGGCACCAAGCTTTAGCAGGAGACATACCATTTCATTGTCACTAAAAAGGATATTTTATCTGTAAAGAGATTGTTCTGTCACTATTATTAGCTCAACTGCATGGATTTAAAAAAGCTCTGACTATTAGCTCTATAAAAGACCCCTGAGAACAGGCTCTAAATTTCTTGGTTTTGGCTTTTTGGTCAACTATGAATAGGGTCTAGACGTCTTCTACGTAATTTTTATACGCTAAAAACGATAAAAAGTTATTTCATAACAATTTCCGTACTAAAAACTTCAAAAATTTTTTGATTACCACAAGTTGACCAATAAACACCCTCGCAAATTCCCGCACCGGCGCCTGCACCGGCACCGGCCGGTGCCGTTGCACCACTGCTGGTATGCATAATGTTTTTATGCATCCAGAGTTACTTTTGAATGATTTGTGCCCAAGGTATGTGGGTGTGCGCATCTCAACCCCAAGCCACTAAGCCCAATACCTTAATACACGATGTTTTACCTTGGGAGACCAAGGCAATCAGTAAACCCTTGAAAACCTATTTTTAGTACGGAAATTCTTCGGAAACTATTTTTTTTATCAGTTTTAGCGTATGAAAATTACTTCGGAGATGTTCAAACCCTATCTACAGTTGACGAGAAAGGCACCTCCCCCTCCCCCTCCCCAAGTAAACAAGTTCCCAGGATTTTATGGTATAGCTTGACCCAGGGCCAGGGTTTCAATTGGTCAACCCAGGGTCCTGGTAAAATGACCAGGGTTTTTCAAAAATTAAAGATATGCACAAAAACGACGAAAAATTTACAGCATTTTTATTTCCTCATAAAAACACAGGTTCGACAAAAAAAACTAGGTACAGTCAACTCTCGATTTAACGAACCCCTGGGGACCGGAAAAATGTTCGTTAAACCGAGAGTTTCGTTAAATCAAGAGTTAATTTTAGTCATTTTATTTAATCGCTGGCCAAATAGGCATTGAAAAAATGTTCGTTAAACCGAGAGTTTCGTTAAATCGAGGGTTCTTTAAATCGAGAGTTGACTGTACATGGTTTTGAAAATTTTAGACCTTTTCGCACTTTTTCAGGCGGTGCAAATAACTGTGACAATAGGAAGCAATTTTTCAAACAAAAATACCAACCCAGCAACTATGGCGAACATCAGAGCTGTCATGCCCAGAACATTTTCTTGGGAGTCAATATGACAGCATTTGTTTTCAATAATCATTTCAGCCTGCAAGGATCATTTTGTTGCTCAAACTTTCATCAAAATTGTAATTTTCCTCACAATTTCGAGACGCGACATCACCGCACAATACATCAAAGGAGTAACTCCTTCAGACGACAAGGAGCTATTTATTGTAATATTTTGTAACAGATAAGTGCAATCCACGATATTTCCTTCTTGTATAGCAGTTGCAAGATCTTCTGTAAATGCTTTCTTTTAAAAATTGTTGACAGATTGAAAAACATTTAGGAAAAAATACTCTGGACAGGAGGTTCAACCTAACAAATTTAAAAAGAATTTGGAGTTAAAGTCATTGCACAAATACCTTGAAGTCATCGATGAAGTTGAGCACAAAGTTGAATCCACCTAATAATATAGCTAGTTTGGCTCTATATGTAAAAATATTAGAGTCATACATTTGATGGTGAACGTCCTTGCATCAAGATTTAGGGCATCAACTTTTTGGTTCACATTACATCCACTAAAAAAATTTTGGGGTGCAATCACGACTGGCACCAACAGATTTGTTTACAATAGAGGAAATAGCTAGGACTATTTCCGAGTAATGGGGTATGAAAAACAGCCACACCAGCTGTGCCTGCATCTTTAGGAGAAAAAACTTCATTCGTTTGGTAACTACATAAATTTAAAATAAAACCCGAAAATGTCGCACATAATCGGAAAATAACTTGTGACAGCGCAAATTGTAAGCAACGCGAGGATTAGCGGCAGACAATCTTGTAGAAAACTCAACTTGACGTCCCGCTAGGCAAAAATAAAATCCTAAAAAGGGTTCGTGTTAAGCATATTCAATTTTTACATCAACCTTTTTTCAAGTTCAAACTACATATTCTTTTCAAGACAAAAAAGATTTGAAAGAATCAATATTTCAAGTTTGTCAGTGAGTCTTAATTTTAACCACTTTAGTATGCAAATCGACCATGCTACAGAATAATCCTCCCCAGAATTATTTCCTTGCTGCTCATTCTTTTTTGATTTTACGTTTCTGCCAAATATCACAAGAGAAAACCCTACTGTTGAGTCAGGAATGCACAAATTTCAATGTCGTTGTTAAAACAAGCCGCCTAAACTTGAAATATTATTTAGAAAAATTTATTTGAGTTGCACCATAAATGGTGTTGGTGCAATCATTTTCTGGATTGGATTTACTGCTGCATTGAATATTTTGAGCAGGCGAATCACTTCCCTATGTTGACCAGCACAGGCCTGACACAGTGAATACAGTTTACTACGGGACAGTCATTCAAAATAAAACTGACCAAGGTAAGAGCACTGACTCCGAGACCTCTTAAAGCAGAAATTCCATGTGTGCCTAGACTTTTGACTTACGATGTTCTGTGGATGTCGGCGTTGTTGTTAGCAAGAAGCACTACAATGGCTACATGACCTTCTGGAAAAATGTGATATATACAGAAAACTACCAACTAAACAACCGGGGGACCATTTTAGGAAGACCAGATCTGGTTCTATCCGACGATCTGCTGCCAAAATATCCCTTGATCCCCCCTGTTTTTTTGGAAAATTCCTTGGACCCTATTCATTATGGTAACACTGTAATTATGGTGATTATCATTAACATGATCACCTTGAAACAGCAGCGGGGACCAAGGCATTTTTCAAAAAAAAAACAGGGGAAACTAAGGCATATTATGGTACCAGCTCCCGTAGCAATAACGAAAAACAAATCCGCGGATTTCCGAAAAAATCCGCGGATTCAAATTCGTAGCAATAACAAATTTCAATCCGCGATAAGTAAATCCGCGGATTCTCAAAGAATCCGTGGATTTCTTTTAAAATATCTGTGAATTCTTTAAAAAAATCCGTGGATATGTTTATCCGCGAGTAGAAATTTTGGTGGTAGTGTCCTAAGCCGATAATTATTTTTCCAAATCACATTTTTCAACCATTTTTAAAGAGATTAAAGGCTCTATAGGCGATATAGACAGCAAATAAGAGGTTAGCACTGTTAAGAATGAAAGATTTTGACTCTTTAACTTTTTAACTTAAATTTTATTGGAAAAATAGGCACTCGTAGTGCACTTACGATTTGCACACAACAAAAAACATTTTTTCCTTCTCAATAATAAAAAAATTTAGGGTTTTTGTGATTTCTGGTGGATTCTGGTTTTTGTGAACTAATTAGTTATCTAGATAATACCTATCTCGTAGGGAACTCTGGGATTCATACAGTCGAACCTCGATAGTAGATACCCCCAAAAAGTTCGTTCCCTAGTTGGGTCCGACACTTTTTTTAGCCCGATTTTCAACGCTTTTTTTAAATTCTGTTTTGACAGTCTGGTCCCAAATATCGTGAGGATTCCGATTTTGCCGATCGTTTTTCAAAAATCAAATATTTTTGGCTCAAAAAAAGCAAAACCTCGATAGTAGATACCCCTTTTTTAAAAAGAGGGGTATCTACTATCGAGGTTTTGCTTTTTTTGAGCCAAAAATTTTTGATTTTTGAAAAAACGATCGGCAAAATCGGAATCCTCACGATATTTGGGACCAGACTGTCAAAACAGAATTTAAAAAAAGCTTTGAAAATCGGGCTAAAAAAAGTGTCGGACCCAACTAGGGAACGAACTTTTTGGGGTATCTACTATCGAGGTTCGACTGTACGTTTTCATGTATACATCGTTACTTTTCGATTCTTTTTGTATAAGGTATGTGTGTGTGCATCTCACCCGTGCAAAAATAAAGGCGGGGAAATTAGGTTGTTGTCCAGAGAAAGCCCTGGGGATCAGTACCAAACTCACAGCATCAGGAGTACAATTAGGAACGAACTTTATTAACACTGGCGAATAACAGGAAGACACAAACTAATGGATCCTGTTGGCTCTGGAGTATCCTCTTCTTCTTCGTCACTCATTGAGGACTACACTAGATATAAGACTGGACAATTCTGTCTGGGACAGACAAGAAATATTAGCAGGATTGAAGGAGCTGGAGACCACCACGGCACTTGAGCAAGGGCACTGGAGTAGATGCTGGAGTTGAGGACTGGCGAGACTCCCACTGGCTTGGCTTCTCAGGACAACCACTTGACCCACCATCCACCGGCACAGGAGAAATGACGCGACTTGAGGCGGAGGACGAGACCATGTGCGAGACTTGGCGGCTTGAGCAGGACGAGACAGAGGAAGCATCAGCAGTCCACTTGGGAACCTGGAAATTACCCCGGCCGCTAGGCCCGGGCTGTGGATGAGGACGCGCACTAGGCGTATCAACTCTGGTAGGACTGGAGGTTGGGAACGCCCTGAGAGTATCAACCCTAAAGTAAACATCAACAGAGGTTTTAACTGGTTTTCTTTATGGTTACTACGCATTTGGGCACATCGCATTTGGGCACCCGCATTTGGGCACCCGCATTTGGGCACACCGCATTTGGGCACCCGCATTTGGGCCCCCGCATTTGGGCACCGCATTTGGGCCCCGATTTTAAAGTTCCATATTTTGAAATTATAAATTGAAATGTATCAATATGTTACTGTTTTATAATAAAATTTGTATTCATTTCAGGTCCGAATACTTTCCATCGAAAATTTTGACTTTTCTAGATTTTTTACCTGCCTGCCTTCGGCAGGCAACCTAATTCAATAGGAAGCCCCTTTGGGGGTACATGGTCCGGGATAAGGGCTGACCCTTTGGGGGTACATGTACGGGATAAGGGCTGACCCTTTGGGTACATGGTATGGGATGCGGCCCAAATGCGTGTCAATGAAGCGGCTTAAGGTCAAACGTCCGTGGCCCGAAAAATTGACAAATTTCAATTTATAATTTAAAAATATAGAATTTTAAAATCGGTGCCCAAATGCGGGTGCCCAAATGCGGGTGCCCAAATGCGGGTGCCCAAATGCGGTGTGCCCAAATGCGTGGTAACGTTCTTATTGGGGCACCATGGTACAATGGGAACCGGGGTACAGACTGGAGAAACAATTACAAGATGACTAGACAATAAGGTGCTAGATGATTCTGGAGACTTCAGTTCCACCAAGGCAGCAGAAGATACAACTGGACAGAGACTGGAGACTTCGGCTGTTGGGACTGGAGCGTCATCTGCTTCCTCATCATCAGAGTCGGAATAGGCAGTCTGGAGAGATTCCCATGCACTTGAGGTGCGCACCAAAAGACCAGCAGAGCCCTCTTCGTAGACGGAGTGGGAGCGCGAACTGGAGGAGCGAATCGAAACCATATGGAGGAATCCCGGTGTGCACCATCTGCGGACATCACAGGAGAATCAGTCATGCTGGATCCGTCGCTAAGATCTGGAAATACAATAGGTGCCTCTACAGAGGAAACCTTAAGATCTGGAATATAAGGGTCAAGTACTTCGAAGTCATCAATGAGTTCGATCATGACCTTTTTAACTGGAGGAACTATTAAATCTGGAGTAGACTGGAGAAACATAGAATCTATTGAGCTTTGCACCTGTGCAGAAGCCTTCATCATATCGTGATGAGACTGGATCAAACCAGAGTTCAAAGACCCTGCATTAAACTGGAGAAAAGCGTCTTATGATCAGAGTAGACTCAACTGATCGCGCACTGGATTTAATAGCTGAAATATCACTAACCTTTGACATCATAAATATGAGAGCAGCTAACTAACTAAACAATCCAAAATATAATCTCTAGATCTATCGGGATTATTCGTAGTGTCGCCATGTCAAATAAATCTGGACGAGACAAATCGTATTTCGAATTTGCCTTTAAACTGGATATTTTAAAGTTGCAATAGGTTTCGTTCGAAACCTATTGTCTTGGCTGGAACGCCGTTCGTCAGAACGCAACAATCCTTACACTAACATGACTAAAGTAGGACTGGATGAGGTCTGAGACCCGAGACTAGATAGTGCATTGAGGACTACACTAGATATAAGACTGGACAAGTCTGTCTGGGACAGACAAGAATATTATTATGGCCAAGACAACGCTGGCGAGAATATCTCTGGAAGGAAAAGCTCACGGGATACATCTGGCGAAAGCTGGCCATGGACTTCTCGCAAATAGGATCGCTGGCGAGACTCATAGAAGGAACATTGGAGCGGGGCAACATCAATGCACAAGAGCTAAATTCAGAAAATATATCAATACTGAATTTCTTGTGCATTGTTGCCCCGTGTTCCTTCACGAGACGAATTACGATTCAAATGAATCTTTTCTGGCGATATTCTCTGGAAATATTCCCTTATGGTTTTCTTTAGTCAATGTTAGCTTGTTTCTTAGTCGTTAGAAATTCTGCTTGCACTCGGAAACCACTTTAAATCCTTGACTTCGAACTGTTGTAATAACGCCAAAAAGCCTTGAAAGAAAGACCTCGCCGAGCTTCTTCCAAATGAGATGGCCTGCTATAACTTCGCTTCTTCTGTTGATGATGTATCACCACCATATTGCTGCTTGCTCCATTAGACTTTCTAAAACGTAAATAAAGTAAAAAAACACAGTCAGAATGTGCAGCAAACAAATAAAAACTTGAAAAACTGCACTTTTACTCCATGTTTCGAAGACCTGTTTCGCGAAACATGTTTCGCGAAACACGGTGAAACATAAAAATGTTTCGCGAAACAGCTATTTTTTTGTTTCGCGAAACATGTTTCGGGGGGTTGTTTCGCGAAACGTTTTCATGTTTCGCGAAACAGGGCATGTTTCGGGTAAGTATGAATGAAGCTTTAGGGAATTCGCTGGAATGCGGGAAAGGAAGCTGGGCAATCCTACACAAACATAGGCGAGTCGTGGTCGAGGTCGATCTAGAAAAGGTGCTTACATAGGCAGGTCGAGGTCTAGCTCGAATATCCAAATTTTATTTTCATATATTTTCAGGGAATTTATAGCAGAGAAAGCAGGCTATAAGCACATATTTAAATAGTGTGAAAATATTTTTAAACACTTTTTAACACAACACCTATTTGACAAGCCAAATATTCATCTTTTTCGCTAAACTTTCGGAACTTATTTTAAAGTATGTTGTAGCACACACGAGGGACTCGTTTTTGACGCTTATAAACTAAGTTCCCAATTTAGTGCAGTAACTTGCTGCCGACCTCTAAAATTTACGTTCACAACCAAGCTCAATCACAAACATCGCAAAATTGAGATCTCGGGAACACTCGAAGAAAGTTGAACCACAACAAACTATCTATTTTATCTAAATCTAACCAGAAAATTCTGTAATATAGAAAACTGCACCAGAAAGTGCATCGAAATAAAAAGAGGGTCTGGGAGCTTAGGAAGATACTTGAAAAATGAAAAAAAAAGAGTTTTTATGTAAATCTTTTTTCTTACCCCTTTTTTACCCCGCTAGAGAAGCGCATAACTTTGACACCAAATTCAGTTTTAGCATGGTCGATTTGCTTGTAAAACTGCCTTAAAATTCATAATTCGATGTTAGATTCCAAATTTTCCTTAAGGCAACAATTATTAAATATTAAACTTTTTCAAATTTCAATTTTTGTCTTGAACGTGATTTAAAATTTTACAATGATTTCTGAGTTTTATAAGCAAATAAACCATGCTGATCACGAATTTGACGTCAAAATTTAATAATTGCAAGAATTGCGTTAGTTTGATCGACATTATGCAAGAAAATCGGTACTAATTCGGTTTAGCCCCACACCCCATTTTTGCTTTCGTGCTCAATTTGCACAATTTTTTTAAACAACGTATATTTTTTATCATTTTCCATTTTTAGTCGTTTTTAGTCGTGTTCTTGCTTTTTGTGTGCTGCAAGATTTTGTTTTCATCGTTCGTCTCATTTACTTTATTCATCTTTTTGTTGCAGGCATGGAAGAACTCCGCGATTTCAATTTGGCCAAGCTCTGCGACAAACTGCTCAATTTGTCCGATGATGAATTTATGCAATGGCTTCAACATCTCAAGCTTCTCCATTCTTCTCGCACGTAAATGTGGCTCCAAAATGAAACTTCGAAGCAAAAAAATCGGCAAAACTCGCAACCGAAAGTTCGGTGGAAATGATATTATGTTCTTTTTATGGTCACAAATGTTGACTGTGTTGTGAACTGTGTTTTGAATCACCGTTTGTCTGTAGTGATTCAATGTGTCTGTTACTCTCGTAGTATATAAAGGTCTGAACGTCTGTGTTCAGATCAGTTTGTGTCCGAATAAAGCTATAAAGAAGTCGTGTGCTCTCGTCTCTCTCTCAAGCTAACAAGGATACAACATTGGCGCAGTCGCAATGGATATGGACCGCTCAAGCAAATTCTAGCAGCTCAGCAACAGCAACATCAAGAAGCTATGCTCAGCGAGAGCAAGCAACAATGACCCAAATGATGGCTTTTCCAACAGCAACAGCAAATCGTGTTGGGGACAATGCTATCCTGCTCCTTCAATCTCTACATTGCCGCAATTGCCACATGGAAGTCTTCAGCGCTGATGACAGCTGATCCAAACAAGTTCCAAAATGGATGCAGCGTTCCAATCTCTCTCATTGCACAGCTCCGAATATGGTGGAATCAACCAAGTGAAGCTCCTGAGACCAGCTCTCCGCCGAAGCCTTCGCCGAGTACTCCAAAAGCTGCCTGCCTAAGGATGTGACCGACTTCAATCTGGAGGAACGGTTAGTGTCTCTTAAAATTATTCGCTCATTCTCGCTCGCTGGTGTGGATCGCTTCGAATGCCTGCGTCTGTTCAAAGATGATGGGAAGAATTCCGCCACTACGTCAATCGTCTCAAGGGCCAGCTCCGCTTGTACAAATTCAGCTCTCTCAAAGAGGAAGAGTTCAATTGCCTTCTTCTGCTGCTAGGACTCAAGTCAAATCAAGATGCAGCTATCCGAACCGCCTTCTCCATCGAATCAACGAAAAGGAATGCAGTCAAGTTCGAAGAAATTGTGGAGAAGCTGCCAGCTACCTGTCAACAATCGCCGAAGCAAAGCATCTGAAAGAAGTCAGCAGCCCTGCTCCAGTCCTACATCAATCAAATCAGCAAAGCTTCAGTTCCGCCGAGCGCCTGCTTCCGCTTGGTCTAATGCATTGGTCCGACGATTGCCGTTCCAAAATGCCGAATGCAACAGGTGCGGTCAAATAGGTCACCTCAGCAAGCAATGTGACGCAACAGCAGTTCCGTCAGTCAAAAAGAAGTTCCAGAAGCCGTTCAAGCCTGCAAATCAATCAAGCATATGGGTCAACTCCTCAAATGCAATCAGTGCAAGTTCAACAGTTGTAAGAAGCCTCAGCTCATCAAGAAGCATGTGCAATATCAATGCCGCTTCGTCCTTTCACTCTCGACACTGGTCGGAAGTGACAGCTATCAATGAGGAAACGTATCAAGCTATTGGCCAGCTCCAATCTATCAAAGCAAAACGTAGTCGTCTCACAATGGGTCAAGCTGCATGTTCATCGTGATGTACGCTTCCTTCTCTGCCAATGGCGTCAGTCAAGCAAGCTTGTGGCTCAGCATGGTTCAATCACTCCTAGGGATCAATGCGCTCAACGCACTAGGATTTTGGACATGCCTCTCAATCAGCAGCGATCAAAGGAAAAGCACCAGCCTTCTCATTCCGTCAGTCAAAGGAATCACCTGCACAGCCAGCTCAACTGGTAGCCAGGACCCTCAGCAGCCTTCTAGTGGTCGCAGCAGCAAGCCTTTGTCGCCGTGCTCGATCTGGACTCATGCACTGGAAAGCAACTGCTCTCATCGCAAGTCAAGTACAAAACGTTCCAAGCAGCCTGTTGGTCGTCTGCAAGCTCTCAGTTGCAGTTCTTCTCAAGTGCAGCCGCCAAGAAGAAAGTTACAACCAAGCAACTCGTCTTCCAGCAAATGTCGTCTCCCAAACAGCTCCGCTTCCAGTCTCAATAAGGGAAGGAGTGGACGCATCATTGTGCTAATCAGTCTCGCCTGAAAGCAAGTGTCTTCCCAGTCAGCTCCGTCAAGAAAGGAATGGAACATCCGCTCAGCTCTCTCGTCGTCTTCAGTCACAGCAGAGATTCAGCAGCCAATGGTCGGAATGGGAACGGCAAGAACCTCAAGTGCCAATCTGCGAAATCCAAGTTCCTCGCCAACAGATGCTCCAATGCTGCAAGAAGAAACAATCTCCAATTCTTCAGCATCTCTGTCCACCCAACCCATTGTACGGGGGAAGGTGTTGTGAACTGTGTTTTGAATCACCGTTTGTCTTGTAGTGATTCAAATGTGTCTGTTACTCTCGTAGTATATAAAGGTCTGAACGTCTGTGTTCAGATCAGTTTTGTGTCCGAATAAAGCTATAAAGAAGTCGTGTGCTCTCGTCTCTCTCTCAAGCTAACAAGGATACAACAACTTGTATCTATGTGAATAAATGAAAGATGTTTGTCGCATCAAAGAAAAATAAAAATTAAAAATGGAGTGTGGGCTAAACCGAATCAGTACCAGAAAATCGAATTATATAGTCTGAAAAAACTCAAATCGCTCAGAATCGCACCTCAGAAAGCCAAAAGCTGCTGAAAGTTGTTTTTTGGGGTTTACTAAAAGCGGGGGGGGGGAATGTGTTGCTAAATTTCGATTGCCCGCATCAGAATGCCAGAACGCTTAGAATCTCACCCTGAACCATCAGAATCGGCCTTAACCACTCCATACTACCATAAACACTAATTTAGACTACATAATTACTGGCTTGGAGTTTCAGAGTGTTTAAGTGGTGTTCTGGATGTTCAGAGTGAGATTCTAAGCGATTAAGCCGACCAAAGTGGAATTCTGATCGAGCAATCGAAATTTACCACATTTACCCCCTTTTAGTAAACCCCGAAATACAACTTCCAGCAGCTTTTGGCCTTTCTGAGGTGCGATTCTGAGCGATGTGAGTTATTTTCAGACTATATAATTTGATTTTCTTGCAAAATGTCGATCAAAACTAACGCAATTCTTGCAATTATAAAATTTTACGTCAAATACGTGATCAGTATGGTTGATTTGCTTATAAAAACTCAGAAATCATTGTGAAATTTCAAAATCCGTTCAAGACAAAAAATATTTAAATTCTGAAAAAAGTCAACTTTTACTTTTGTCTTGAGGGAAATTGAAATTTCACACCGATTTATAAATTTATAAAGCAGTTTTACAAACAAATCAACCATGCTTATCCCGAACTTGGTGTTAAAACTATGTCAATCTGATCTTGGTCTGAACTTGATCTGAACAATAGAAGATATGGTCAAAATCAGTTGCTAAGGTATCCAAAGATCTTCAGAGAGAAACGCTTTAAGTTCTTCAAAAACAAAGAAAAAAGACTTTTAAAGGAAAAACATCTAGGCAAATTTTTTCATGCATCTTCAACCAAATAAACGCTCTCAAATGTCATTCCTGCCCTTAAACATGACGGAACAATAGTTTTATCTGTTTTTCAAAAGTCTGAATTTTTCTTCCTATTTTTCCTCTTTTTTCTTCCTCCCATTGAAATTTCGCTTAACTATGATCACATAACAGGGGATGAGCTATATCGAGATAAAATGAAGACGAGTCTATAAAATTTTGTGTCTTTCCGAACCGTAACAACACCTCACCAGATGTATACATATATTTTTAAAAAACTTGTGCGGAATCTTTGACCAAAACAATTACCCAATTTTCAGATTATACACATGATGAGCGAACAATACTCAAATTTGGGAAACATCCATCATTATCCTCTCCACAAAAAGGTGATCCGTCTATACCGTCAAATTACAGACCAATTAGTTTAACGTGTTCACTATGCAAAATACTTGAAAAATAGCCACAAAGAACTTATAAACTTTTTTGAAACAGAAAGTACTTTGCCTAATTACCCACAACGGGTTTCAAAGAAAAAGTAAGTGGCCACACAATTGCTTGAAGTTTTTGACGATTGGACTACGCTTTGGAAAACAAAAAAGGCGTAACATGTTACTTCGATATATCCAGGCTTTTGATACTGTTTCTCACTCTTTACTTCTTGAAAAACTTTGCAAGGTAGGAATATGTGGAGCTTTGCTTAATTGGATCAAAAAATTTTCTTTTCTCGCGGACTTATTCCGTCAAAGTAGGCGAAGCTTTGTCTTTTCGAAAAAGCTAATAGTTGGGGTACTCAAGGCTCTGTTCTTTGCCCACTTCTATTCTTATTCTACATTGCTGATCTTCCTACTGTGACTCAAGTGAGCGGAGTTAAGATTAAACTTTACGCTGATGATTATCTTACACAGTTTTCAATCTAAATGAAACACCTTCGAATTTACAAAATTTATTGAGGATTTTTTTTGAGTGGTGCAATCGCAACGAATTGAAAATCGCTCCTGAAAAATGTCAAGTTCTTCACCTTGGTCAGAAAAATCCTCACTTTAATTATTATTTAGAAACATTTCTATTTCAAAAGTACTGAATCTATAAGAGATCTTGATTATTATTAACCAGATTTGAAATGGAATGGTCATATAAATCATATTTGTAAGATGCAAGAGTTAGGTGTTTCTCTTTTAAAGCTATTCGCTCCTCTGATCCCAAAGTTTTTAACTAACCTGTAACCACATATGTTAGACCTATTCTCGAATCATCTTGTGCTATATACAATCCTTATCTCAAAAAAGATATCCAAAACTATTGAAAAAGTTCAGAAAGAGCACTTACTTTTACATACTCTAGATGCTTTTAAATCTAAAGACTCAGATCACTCTTACTCATACAAAAATGCTTACTTTTTACTAAAACTTAAAAACTCCAATAAACGACTACTGAGACGATCTCATTCTCTATTCACAAAAATTCACTCAAAGATATAGATGTCGATGTAAATGTCACTCCAAACCATATTCCCTATGAAATAAGAAATTCATTTATCCAGAATAATGTTGCGTATGCGTTCTCTTATGCACGACTCCATTTTTTTTGTTCGTATGCCTAAATTATATTATTATTATCTTCCACAAGAAATAACTCATCTCGTACTTCTGCACTTTTCAAAAGTAGGCTCACTAAAATTGATTTGAATCACTATTATTCAACTAATTTGAAAGGAAATTTTTTTACTTTGTGCGTATCAAATTGACGTAAATAAATTAACATTGAACTGATCTTTGCCTCTTATCGAACGCCTCTTATATTTAGCTAAAACGAAAATCAATGACAAAAAAATTCAAATTACGAGCTATAATTTATCATTACCCTTATTTCTATCATCTTCAGTGCAACAAAATATATTAAAAAATTAATATATTGCACCAGCTGTTTCCTCCAAAATTAAAAATTTCAGTTATTGCGCCCAATCTGAATTTCAATGACGATAACTTAAAAATTTGAGCGAAATTAAAACATCTGTTTCAAATATGTAATTAGCTCAGAACCTTGTCCAAAACACTGCACACCTTAAACTTGCCAAGACGAAAAAATTTTAATTTTGGCGCGAATTCAAATTTCGAAATGCAAATTTTTAATTTTTTATTTTTGAATAACCACAACATTATACCCGGTCGGCTTATTGAGAGTTTTATTGTAAAAGATAAATCAGACAATTTTCTATAAAAATGGAAAGAAAGAAGAAAAGTTAACCCGTAAAAATTTTCTCAAAAAGACAAAAAGGCTGAGATTTCAAAGATCAATAAGGGTGGTCGAGTCCTGGTCGAGCTCAGAAAAATATTAGAAAAATTAAATTTTTCAAGCAATTTTTGCCAATAAATATTTACAACCTTTACATGTGCAAAAAAAAGTTCTCAAATATTTTAAACGGAATTTGAATGAAATAGATCAGCCGACTAGACCCGACCACACTCGAACTGCCATTAAGCACTATGATCGACTCGACCACGACCTCGACCACCACCTCGACCACGACCTCGA
>SADC01001127.1:0-14872 GCA_004194705.1 Ditylenchus dipsaci | reverse complement strand
ACCTGCCTATGTAAGCACTATGAGATCCACCTCGACCACGACTACAACCTCGACCTGCCTATGTAAGCACTATGAGATCGAAATCGACCACGACTACAACCTTTCATGTAAGCACTATGAGATCGACCTCGACCTCGACCTGCCTATGTAAGCACTATGAGATCGACCTCGACTACAACCTCGACCTGCCTATGTAAGCACTATGAGATCCACCTCGACCACGACTACAACCTCGACCTGCCTATGTAAGCACTATGAGATCCTCGACCACGACCTCGACCTGTTCATGTAAGCACTATGAGATCGACCTCAAAGAACACGAATATGAGAAACACAAATATGAGGTCATCTTCTCCATCCGAGCACTCTCCGTAGGGGGAGGGGATTCTATACTGCAACCTCAAAAATATCTCAAACATATTTTTTCATCTATTTTAGTCCGAGAAATATATTGGGTTGGTCCTAGCATAACGTATTCTCTTCAAAAAGCCTCCCCTTTTTCAGAATCTTATTTTTGGCATTGTGTTTTCGACCTATTTCTGGAGAACTGCTCTTAGGCAACTTACCACCCATTTTGTAGCTCATTTTACTGGATACCAATCGAGTATGAGTTGTCTGAGAGCAATCTTCGAGAAATGGGTCAAAAACACAATGCTAAGAACACGATTTTCAATGAGGGGGTAAAAAGGGGTGCTTTTTAGAGAGAATACGGTACGTTGGTCAACCTCTGCTAAAACCGCAACATTAAAAAATCACGTAAAAACAAAAGTGGGGCAAAAGATCCCTTTTTTTCTTCGTTTAATAGGACCAATGAAAAAGCAATTTACTTTAGAGTAGTCTCCAAAAAATGGGCCTTCGGAAGATTATTGGCTTCTACCGACTTTCTTAATTTTTTAGCACTTTTATTGGAGCAGTTTCGGTATACGCCCCCCAGTCAAGTCCGGTATACACCCCCAGTCAAGTTCGGTATACGCCCCCAGTCAAGTTCGGTATACCCCCCAGTCAAGTTCGGTATACGCCCCCCGTCAAGTTCGTATACACCCCCCAGTTGCCTTGGTCCCCAAGCTGATTTTTTTTAAAAAAATTTTCCGATTTTTTTCAACTTTAACCCAATAAAAACAGCGTTCAAAAAATTCGGAAAATTTTTTTAAAAAAATCAGCTTGGGGACTAAGGCAAACTGGGGGGTGTATACCGAACTTGACTGGGGGTGTATACCGAACTTGACTGGGGGTGTATACCGAAATTTAGCCCTCTTATTAAGCTTTGCAGGCGTCTCAAAATAGCTATATATTGTCACTTTTGAAAAGGGATATTATTAGAGGTTGTACGGTTCTTAACGTAATTCAAAATGTTTGTGTGAAATCAGTGTCAACACTTGTGCTTAGAGCTTTGCTTCCTTTTACTTTCACTCATGTTTCCTGGACTACGCTTTTGGATTGTAATCCTTGCCTTAGTGTATTGCCTCTTGCGAAAAAGTGTTTTTCTTGTTTTACTTGTCCTTTTTGTTTTTCTGAAAAGTCGTTTTGGTCATATTCATCGTGAAAAAGCTGTGATGTATTTTTTAAACGGAAATTTAGTCATTTTATCAAAAAAATAGCCAGCTTTTCTCGAAACGAGAGAAAAATCAGCGGTTGAGAATTTGAGAAAATTTGGATTTTTTTATCTCGACACACGTTTTCCTAATGTTTTCCCTTAACAAAATTATTTTTTCACTACAAAATGAAATGTTTTTCATTCTAATTTGATTTTTAAATTCCTGCTTTAGTTTTGTGGACCAGATTGGCTATATTTTGGTGTATAAATCAGACCATTTCATTCGCTTTTAACGATCTTCATCAAGCTTTAATGTTTTTGTCATCTTTTCGCGAAAATCACTTCTTATTGCTTCTATGTAATATTTCTTTTTTCATCTTTGAACCGAACGACGCAGGACGGTCGATTACGTGTCAAAAAATTTGAAAAGTCACTAAAAAGGGGCAAAAGGCGCATAAGAGACCAATTTATTTTGAGATGATTTAAATTGAAGTCCCGAGGCCCCTAAAAATCTTGGAATTATCAATTTAAAATGGCCTCAAGTCTGGAACCTTAATTAAAATATGGGTGGGGGTGTGTGGCTTGATTTAGAGTGAATACGGTATTGTTGATATTTTTACAGACGAGAATGAAATGTGCCTTGTTCTGGATGAAAAGTGCCTTGTTTTTGGCTGAAAAGTGCCTTGTTTTTTTTTCTTTTAGTCACAGAAGCAAGTATAATAGCAATTTTTCAAAGTGATAACACCATCACGCAGCCCTCCTCATTTAGTTTATAACGTCGTATTGTTTGTCGCAACATCTTTTTAAAATTCAGCACAAAAAGGTGAAAGTTTGAATCAAATCATTTTTCCGAATTGCTTTATATTTCGAGGCACTATGTAAGCACTATGAGATCGACCTTGACCACGACCTCGACTCGACCTGCCTATGTAAGCACTCGACCTCGACCTGCCTATGTAAGCACTATGACCTCGACCTCGACCCTATGTAAGCACTATGAGATCGACCTCGACCACGACCTCGACCTCGACCTGCCTATGTAAGCACTATGAGATCGACCTCGACCTGCCTATGTAAGCACTATAAGATCGACCTCGACCACGACCTCGACCTCGACCTGCCTATGTAAGCACTATGAGATCGACCTCGACCTGCCTATGTAAGCACTATGAGATCGACCTCGACCTGCCTATGTAAGCACTATGAGATCGACCTCGACCTGCCTATGTAAGCACTATGAGATCGACCTCGACCACGACCTCGACCTGCCTATGTAAGCACTATGAGATCGACCTCGACCACGACCTCGACCTGCCTATGTAAGCACTATGAGATCGACTTCGACTACAACCTCGACCTGTTCATGTAAGCACTATGAGATCGACCTCGTCCACGACCTCGACCTGCCTATGTAAGCACTATGTTAACCTCGAGCTTAATATAGGATCTATAATAGGATCGACCTGCGAGATAAATTGAATGCGGGCAAGATTTTGATCAAAACGTGCAAAGAAGCTGTTTTTTGCCAGTCCATGATCAAAAACATAGTAAAACAGTCAAAATAAGTGACAAAAAGAGTAGCTCCTATTTTTTCACACCACTTCCAACACGGCTTTTTTCACCTCTAAAATGCTGGTAGCTTGATTGCTTGGGTTTGAGATGCGCACACCCACATACCTTAGACACGAATCACTCGAAAGTGACTCTGGATGCAAGAAAAAACATGCATACCAGAGTTCCTTCATGCGGTGTTCAAAACTATCTTCAATTTTCTTTTATGTGTTATAAGTGGCCTCTTTCCATTCCCTTCCCTCAAATTTTGACTGAAAAACCATGATACGCTCCTGTGGTTCGAATTTTTTTCTCAGAATCAAAAAGCAGCCGGTTTCACATGAAATCGGCGTCGAGAAACACGAATATGAGGTTATCTTCTCCATCCGAGCGCTCTCCGTAGGGGGGGATTCTGAACTCTAGCTGAAAATTCCGCGGATTTTTTCCTCATTGCTACGAAAAATACGAAAAAAAAATTATAAAAGTATGCTTTTCGCACAATAATTCGCGTTGGGAATCCCAAATATGATGAATATACTGTAAAAAAAATTGTGCTACACTCAACCTTCTGTATAGTCTACGCAATCGGGACCAATCCTGGACCGATCTTATGGAGAGATGTAGCTTATATCTCTATATAGTATTTGGCATGTGAAGGTGTGGGCTTGAGTATAAATCGCCAACCACCATCCCCCCCCGGGGAGTGATCAGATCGAAGAGATAACATCATATTCGTGTTTCTCGATCCCGATTCCATGAGAAAGCCGGCTGTTTTTTAAAAAAAAGCTGTTATTTTTAAATTTGAATTGGCGCCTTTGAATTTCGAAGGTATATTTGGTATATTTGTATATTTATAAGTTTGTATATTTATAAATAGGTATATTTGGGTGGTCCCAAAACTCAATTTTTTATTGACTAGAACACAAAAATAATGCCTTTTTCGAGCTTCTGAGGCAACTTTAAGTCGATATAGTGTGTTTGGAAACACTTTAAAAAAAATTTCATTTGGGGGGGGGGTATACTCCGGTAGCGCCAAAAATTTAAATTGGCGCCTTTTGAATTTAAAAGGGATTAAGGGCTGTATAGGGAGGGAAGGTAATAAAAGGGGGCCACTAATGACTCAAGGCCCACTAACAAGAAGATATTGAACATGGTTTTGTTAACTGGGGCCTACCGCATAAATAAACTGTGGTATGCATGCTTTTTCATGCATCCACAGTCACTTCCGAGTGATTTGTGTCTAAGGTATGTGGGTGTGCGCATCTCAACTCCAAGCCCCCAAGCCCCCGAAGGGGCACGGGGGCTTGAGAGTTAGAGATGCGCGCACTCACTTACCTTAGACATGATTCCGAGAAGTACTCTTGACCATAAAATGCATATAGAGTATCTTTTTGCCACGGCCCAGTTGAAAAACATGGTGAGGCAGTGGAAGAATACAGATATTTAAATTTATAATGTTCTGCCATAAAAGTGGCCCCCTTTTATTCCCTTCCCTTCCCAACACAGCCCTTAATCCCTTTAAAATTCAAAAGGCGCCAATTCAAATTTTTCAAATTTTGACTAAAAAACCATGATACCCCCCGTGTGGTTCGAAAAAAATTTTTTTTTCTCAGAACCAAAAAAACGCGCGGCTTTCTCATGAAATCGGGGTCGAGAAACACGAATATGATGTTATCTCTTCGATCTGATCACTCCCCGTGGTAGGGGGATTCTATACTGCAACCGGGGTGTGTGAGTGGGTCGCCACTTTTGTGTTCATGCCCAATTTTCTGCCAATTTTTGTAAACTTATGCCGGATATCTTTTCGGAACCCTAAAATTCAATATCTTGGCTATTTTTTATGTAGAAAACCCAAAAATTGAGTAGGCTCCAAAAAAAGTTTTTAAGTCCCTCCAAATCGGAAATGGTGGATTTTAGCTTGGATTTTAGGTGTATTTCGTGTTCAATTTTAATTTTCTGCCAATTTTTGTTAAAATTTTGCCAAATATCTTAAAATTCAATATCTTAGCTATCTTTTAAGCACAAATTCAAAAATTGAGTAGGCTCGAAAAAAAATGTTATAGTCTCTCCAAATTAAAGATGGTGGATTTTAGCCTGGATTTTGGGTGGATTTTCGGGTTATACGACACTTACGGCCGGGAAACTTGCTTTGCCATGTTTTTCAACATAGGGCTTGGCAAAAAGAGCCTCTATATGCATTTTATGATCAAGAGTACTTCTCGGAATCATGTCTATGGTCTAACTCTCAAGCCCCCTGCGCCCTCTTCGGGGCGCGGGGGCCTTGGAGTTGAGATGCGCACACCCAGATACCTTAGACACAAATCACTCGAAAGTGACTCTAAATGCATGAAAAAGCATGCATACCAGAGTTATTAATGCAGTGGGCTCCAGTATTCAAAACTATGTTCAACATCTTTGTTTTTTGCCCGAAAAGCATTTTCCCTCCTGTTACAAGACCAGGCCAAAGAACCAGCCATCCATTAATTTAGCCTCGCACTCAAAAAGTGCTTTGCTCAGGCGAAAAGCCAACAAATAGAAAATTTTATCGCCAAATATTGGGCTGCAAAAGTTGGGCCGCAAGTGTCGGCCGCAAGTGTCGTGTCACCGGATTTTCGTGTTCAAGCCTAATTTTCTGCTAATTTTTGTGAACTTTTGCCAAATATCTTTCCGGAAGGCTAAAGTTCAACATTTCAGCTCTCCTTTCAGCCCATAGAATTGAGCAATTTTTCAGTCCCTCCAAATCGGAGATGGTGGATTCGGCCTGGATTTTGGTGGATTTTAGTGCTCGAGCCCGGGAATGGGGTTTCTAGGAAGAGGGTAGCAAGGAGGTGCTACTAAGTAGGTGGGAAGCAGGAGAGAGGTACACAGGAGGAGCTTAGCCAGGAGGAGGGTAGGCAGGAGGGGATACCCAAAAGGAGGGTAGCCAGTGGAAAGGTGGCCAAGAGGACGGTAACCAGAAAAAAGGTAGGCAGGAGTGGAGTACCAAGAAGGACGGCAGCCAGGATGAGGGTGGCTAAGAGATGGGTATATAGGAAAAGTTACCCAGGAGGGAGTTATCCAGGAGGAGGGTAGCCGAGAGGACGGTTAACCAGAAAAAGGGTAGCCAGCTAAGGGTATGTAATAGATTATTATTTATGTAATTTTTAAAATATGATAGTGGCGCCGATAAGCGCCTGTTGCCCCTAGTAAAAGGTATATTACACTTAAAATAGCCCCCTTGGGACCGGACCCAGGTGTAGCTTATAGAGAAAGTTGACTGCATTACTGGACTTTTTTTAAGATGGACATGTTCCTTTTTATGTTTTTGCGTGAAAATAGAGTCTCCATTTCCTTTGCCAAATAATTAATAATAATCTTTTCAAAGCAATCTCTTTTAGATTGGACAATCGTTCAAATTTTCTGTTCGTTAAGGTTTTTATAAAAGGGACTTGTTAAAAAGAAAGTTGACTGTAATACTTATTTTATGAAAAGACTGGAACAAACCTCTGCAAGCATGTAAAAAGGGGTCATTCCAGCATTATTCTCCTAAAAAGTTGTATGACAAAAGTTTGTAGTTGATTTTTAATTTTAATTCACCAAATTAACATCTGCACCTGCTTTGAGGATGAGAAATTCTACCGGAAACAACAAATAAGTTTAAATTTTTGGAAAACTTAAAAAGCGAGTTCTCCTACACTTACAGCAACTTTAGATTTTTAAATTGGCTGGGAAAATCCTACATTATGACTTTGGCACAGATTTTTTTTTGAGAATTTCACTGAAAATGAGAGTCTCAGTGAGAATTAAGCCAAAATCGGAGCAATGAATGCAGAAAGTCATTTTTAAATGCATATATCAATCGATGATTTGATTCACAAATCCTCTTCTAGCTTTTCTGCTATTCTTTCTTAGCTTTTTTTTGTTTGCTTGCCCATTAGGAATTAAAAGGTATTTTCTGTAAAACTGGACGACTCCTCGTTCCCTCGATGTTTTCGAAATTTTTAGTTCTGGTCTCATTCTAAATGAAAAAGTTCTGAGTAAGTTTACTTTTGACAGAACGCCAACTTCATATTTGGATGACGAGGTATGACTATTTTGAAATTCGACCTATATCGAAGATCTGAAATGTGGATGTTTTCTTTCTTGAGCATACAGCTTTTCATTCTTGTCACAGGACCCTACATATCTGATACTATTCTACGCAGAATGAAGCGTCCTTTCTTGTGGTGTCAATGGTTTTTGTATATAAGTCAATGATTTAGTCAATTTTTCTAGAAAAAATTGACAATTATCATAAAAGTGTAATTTTATAAAACAGAAATTTTTAGATAAAAACCTGTTTTCGCTACCTCAAAGCCGCCCCTGCACGTTTGTTATTACGGATTCTGAAAGAAACACTTATTTTGCAGAAGATAGACATGATAGACATTTTTTTCTCAGTTCATGTCCAAGGCCGCAATCTGGGGGGGTTAACTTCATAGGGTTAATTATTCCCGCCTTTTAGGGTGGCCGCGGGCCGTGGTTGCTTTGGGATGCCCTCAGGCCACAGGCCATCCAAAACGCGCGAAAAAAAATAGCGTCCCCGCCAATTCGAAAAGCATTAATTGCCGTTAGTGTAGGAAAGTATGCTCGTTTAGCAAAAAAGTTACCAAATTTCGTTGACCTATAATAAAAAGGTAAATTGCACTATGGCTTTCTTAAATAATACCTTGAGAACAAGCTACTTGCAGTGCAGTTACACCATCATCATCTACATTATCCAAAGTAAACAATAAATGAACTTTTTCGAATGCACCTGACTCATCCACACAGACCTGCTCACGTTCTATACAGTTTTTGACCTCATCCACCTTTCCTCTTTTGCAACACTCAAACATTTCATCGAGAGCATTTATTTTGGACCATTCAGCTTCTCGACACCAGCCTGGAAACTGGGATTTGCTCAAGCCTGCCATCGATAACTGGTCTAAGTAATAGTAATTTTGGCGCTAGTAGCGAATAAACCGACCCCCCCCACAATCCGACCTTTTAAAATTGCTGTAACTACCATTGCAAACAACAAGTTTAGGCTTAGCCCTTAGGCTTGGGGGTAGGCCAGTGTACGGAAGTTGTAACTAATAAAGAGTTTACGCATATTTTCCGGGGTTTAAGACATAAATTTGGGTACTTTTTACTAAAGTAAAAAAGGTGAAAATCGTTGGGGGGGGGGGGGGTATTCGCTACTAGGGTCGTAATTTTGATTGAATAATTTAGGGAAAGACTTGTAAATATTGATTCTTGTTTTACGAAGACTTTGTGGACGGTCATAAGGATTTTAACATTTCAAAAATAAAAGTATGCAAAACTTCCACAATTATAGTCTGGAATGTAGTGAATTGTTGTTTTCTATAATTCGTTTCTCCTTCCTGCGCTCTCTCATATTGGTGATATGATGATCTAAAGAAAAGTTATTTTCTCTAGCAATGTGTCTTTGTTATGATCAATAATGTGACTTGATCACCACAAACGAGTCAAACACAAAAAAATTTAACCATAATAGACACTTTTACAAAATACCAAAAAAGTCGGTTAGATTTTTTGTCATCCTAACTTTTAACACTAAAATGGCTGAAAATGTGTTCTTTAACTACCGTATTTTCTCTATCAAACCCCCATGGGAGATTATTTTCCAACCCCTGAAAAATCAGAAAAGTTTGAGGTCAATTTCGACCTTTGGGTACTCAACCAAAATCTGAAAAGTGGAATCAGGAGTGCTCGTGCTAATCAAGAAAACGCAAAAAACAGATTTGCAAAATGTCTGCTCTAGGCTGAGATATAAGGTCCCTATGGTGGGGGATTATTAGAGAGTGGGGTATTAATAGAGCAAATACGGTATGTGTTCTTTAACTATTTTGATTTATATTTCATGATTTTTTGATAAAAATTTGGTTATTTGGAGATGAGATTCAGACCGAATTGGACCGCAAAAAAAATTTAGACCGGGAATATTCCCCGAAAGGATTCGGACCGGTCTTATACCAACCCTAGTCAAGACTAGGGTTGTGAAACGTGGAATTCCGCGTAGAATTCCACGTGGAATCTTGGGAAATTCTACGGGTATTTTACGCCTATTTCCGTGCCTGTATGAAAATCGTGGAGATATAAAACATACCAGAAAATCAAAATGTTAAATTTCTCTTGTCTTGAGGTGCAGAAACGCTATGTTTTGACACACTTAACATGGAAGCTAAAATATTGCTTAAAGGGGCATGCCAGCGCGTAACGCTACAATTAAGGTGGGGACCAGAAATTTCTTTCTCTCATGACCTTTTTCCATAAGCGTTCTACATGATCCGACGATAGTTTTCTGCCTACTTTTTTAAAGTAGGATAAGGTCATAAATATCAGATTTGACATGAAACGAGTGAAAACAAGGACGATTTTGAAAAATTGCTGGTCTCCGCCTTAATTTGCAGTGTAACGCGCTGGTATGCCCCTTCAAGTGGCATATTCCAAATTGAACTTTTGAACATTCAAAGTATAAAAATGCTCACCAACTTCTCAAAATAACCTCACATTTTTAGAGCAATGGTTTGGTTTAAAAATATCATCATTATTTGCAGATTGTAACACTAAAATGTGTATCATACTTGGGGCTTTCTAAAAAGCATTTATTTGCCTTATTGTGAGCACAAAATAGAAACTTTACAGACTAAAACGACTCTAATTTTTAGATAAAATAATCAATAAAAAAAGCTGAAAAGTGAATTTTCCACTAACTTCAAGAGGTTATATCTTTCAAGCTTATTATTTATTTTAAACAAATAAATATACCATTTTGTATCTTATTTAAAGGGCTACAAAATGGTAAATAAATTATGTATTATGTAGAATTATGTAGAATTCCATGTGGAATTGAACGATTTACAATTCCATGTGGAATTCGACAAACTTAGTCAAGACACATATATTTTTGATTTTCAGCTAGTTTTGGAATGCCCGGGAATTTGAATATTTATTGTCAAAACAAATTCTCAAGGAAAAAATAAGTAAATTGAAAGTATGAAATAACTCAAAAAATTTATGGCTCTATATGCATTCGCATCTCTGGAAAAAAAAAGATGCCTTGGTCCCCCTGTTGATTTTTTTTGAAAATTTTTTTTTTCTTCCAAAAGTCTCAAAAAGTGTTTATGTTCCCTTTTTTAGCATTTTCAGGCAAAAAATTTTTTTGGTGAAAATTTTATTTTTTAAATTTTTTTTGCCTTGGTTCCCCCTTATTGCTTTGAACATAGTTTTGTTAACTGGGGCCTACCGCATAAATAAACTCTGGTATGCATTTTTTTTTCATGCATCCAGAGGCACTTTCGAGTGATTTGTGTCTAAGGTGTGTGAGTGTGCGCATCTCAACTCCAAGCCCCCTTCGGGGGCGCAGGGGGCTTGGGGGCTTGGAGTTGAGATGCGCACACTCACATACCTTAGACATGATTCCGAGAAATACTCTTGATCATAAAATGCATATAGAGGCCATTTTTGCCTAGCTCCAGTGACCAAAACGGGGGGACCAAGGCAAAAAAATTTAAAAAATAAAATTTTCACCAAAAAAAATTTTTGCCTGAAAATGCTAAAAAAAAGTGAACATAAACACTTTTTGAGACTTTTGGAAGAAAAAAAAATTTTTTAAAAAAATCAACAGGGGGGACCAAGGCATCTTTTTTTTCCAGAGATGCGAATGCATATAGAGCCAAATTTATTATAATATTTTTATAAATTCTGAGCTATATCAATTAGGATAATTTTTAAAAATCCAGATTGTTAAAGCCATGTCCCCAATGACAATTTTGATCTCTCTTGGCTACTTTCTGAGCAGCAAAACGAAGAAGAAGAGTCATGGTAAATTAATAAATCGTATTCAAAAAAAATAATAAAGCCGTTCCGAAAATATGCATATAATTTCGTAAATTTGAATTTTTTTGTCCTAGAGTGAAGAATCATATTAAGCGTTTGCAAAGTAACTGAAGTTATCAAAATACGAATCTTCAGTCCAAGCTCAAGACTGAAAGTTGGTAATTTCGGTGTCCCCATTGAGAATGGGGATGTGAAGTAAAGGTTTGGATCCCTAATTGGGGATGCGGCTTAAAATTTTGAATTTTTGCTTTATGTAGCCTTACATTTCGTTACTGCGTCCACCAAGCTATCAATAACCATTTTCAAATCGAAGCTCCTTTATTCTTTGCAATTTGTAACCCGGAAAAATGTTTCGCTTTATGTTCTCTGAATATTGCAACCATTTCCTATGTGTTTTCAACTCATTTACAAAGTGTGTTTGTGTCTGGTGAAATGAGTAACGTAAGTTTGCATTGGTGTCGCCCATGACAACAAAAGTCTCCTTCCTCTATATCCTACTCTCACTCCTGCTTCTTTCATTCTTTATACTTTCCTTTTTATTTATATGAATTTGCTTTAGAATAATCCATAGCTCAATAAATTTAAGAATTTAAAAAAATTGGTCAGCCTTTTCTAATACAACATCTGTCAAAAATATGTAAAAAAAATTACAAAATTTTTTTGGTGCTACTCGGTTTACCCCTCCCAAAAACAGCTACTCGGTTTTACGCCTCTTAATAATTTTTAGGCTTAGTCCTTAGGCTTAGGCAAGGGCCAAACCATTACTAATTCCAAGTTTTTTTTGCTCAAAAGTATGCTTTTAGGTACCCCTGAAAATTATTGGGAGGGGTGAAACCGAGTAGCTTTTTTGGAGGGATAAAAACGAGTAGCGTCAAATTTTCTTTGGTCTGTCTATAGTGTTTTTCAAAAGAGTAATTACGGGGACGAGCAAATTTTTTTAGTACAGTCCACTCTCGATACAGTGTAGCTCGCGGGGAACGGATATCGAGGGTTACACTATATCGAGGGTACCGTATACTATTAGAAGGGGTCGGGGAGAGGAAAAATAGTACACTATATTTGCGAGCTGATATATACACACTATTAGATATCGAGAATATACGGTACACTGTAAGCCAGTTTGGCTTGGAGCTGACCAAATGAGGTTGAAAAAATATACACTATATCGAGATCTACACTATATCGAGGGTACACTGTATCGAGAGTTGACTGTAGTTCCATTTTTCATTAGCTTTGCAAGAAAACCTGATATTAATGTCGTTGGAATACTTTTAAAAACTAGGCAAAAAACTTTTCTCAAATAAGGTAGGACACTTCTAAAATAGTTTCGAAAGAGATAAACACCCGTCACCCGGTCCACGTCTTCTTCTATATTATTATGCCCTGGTATGCCACTTCAAAGGGGCATGTCCACGTTAATAAGAAGTGCCGCCCGGGAATTCAATTTTTTTCCTAATCATTGAACTTCTGCACGTACTTTTCAACTTGGTTTCTAACAAAACCATACTTAAAATTAAATTCTAGGCCTTGTTTTGTTAGAAACCAAGTTGAAAAATCCGTACACAAGTTCAATGATCAGAAAAATTTTAATTCCCGGCCACCACCTCTCATTAGCGTGCGCATGCTTCTTTAAAGGGGCATGCCCGTGCGTTTCAAAAAGTTAAGGCGGACCAGCAAATTTTTTGAATCCTTCAATTTTCCACTCGTTTGCATCGAATCTATTATTGATGACCCTATACTAATTTAAAAAACTAGGCAGAAAACTAAAAAACTCTGGATGAGAACGCATGTAAAACTTGATCGAGAGAAAAAAGTGCTGTTCCACGCCTTTTCCGTGTCGTGCACGGGCATTTCCCTTTAAGCAACATTATATGATAAAGATTTTTTTGCAAAATACTGTGTATTCTCTATTAATATCTCTCTCTCTCTTCGGGCTTTGTATCATTATCAGGCATACTATGAACGTCCTTCTGGCTACCGTATATTTTCTATTAATATCACCCCTTTTTTGGTTAAAAATCATGTTTGTGTTACTGTGCTTTTTACCCACTTTTTGAAAATTGCTTTCAGACAAGCTACCACTCAATTTTGCAGAGAATCTTACTGCATACAAGTAAAAATGCCGTATCTAACAAATGGTCACCCCACCTGTTGTTTTATATGTACTTTTTAGTCTCAGGCAAGGGCTGGCCAGCGCATGTCAAAAATGGCTTGAGTATAGAATCCCCCGAGGGGAGTGATTTGATCGAGGAGATAACATCATATTCGTGTTTCTCGACCCCGATTTCATGAGAAAGCCGGCTGTTTTTTTGGTTCTGAGAAAAAAAATTCGACCCACAGGGGGGGTATCATGGTTTTTTAGTCAAAATTTGAAAAATTTGAATTGGCGCCTTTTGAATTTTAAAGGGATTAAAGGCTGTATAGGGAGGGGAAGAGAATAAAAGGGGCCACTAATCATACAGGGCACACTAACAAGAAGATGTTGAACATAGTTTTGTTAGCTGGGGCCTACCGCATAAAGAAACTCTGGTATGCGTATTGTTTTTATGCATCCAGAGTCACTTTCGAGTGCTTTGTGTCTAAAGTGTGTGAGTGTGCGCATCTCAACTCCAAGGCCCCGAGCCCGCGGCCCCTAAAATTTGAATCCGAGAGCAGTTCAAGAACAACAAAACGCCAAGAATATTTTTCGTAAAATTTAAATTTTTAAGCGAAAATTTCATCCTCTTTCTTTCTTTCTTTCTTTCTTTCTTTCTTTCTTTCTTCTTTCTTTCTTTCTTTCTTTCTTTCTTTCTTTCTTTCTTTCTTTCTTTCTTTCTTCTTTCTTTCTTTCTTTCTTTCTTTCTTTCTTTCTTTCTTTTCTTCTTCTTTCTTTCTTTCTTTCTTCTTTTTTTCTTTCTTTCTTTCTTTCTTTCTCTTTCTTTTTCTTTCTTCTTTCTTTCTTTTCTTTTCTTTCTTTCTTTTTTCTTTCTTTCTTTTCTTTCTTTCTTTCTTTCTTCTTGCAATTATGAAATTTGACGTCAAATACGTGATCAGTATGGTTGATTGCTTACAAAACTCAGAATCATTGTAAAATTTCAAAATCCGTTCAAGACAAAAAATATTTAAATTTTGAAAAAATTCAATTTTAACTTTTGTCTTGGGGTAAATTTGAATTTTTCACACAGATTTATAATTTCAAAAAATTTTACAAACAAATCAACCATGCTTAGCCTGAATTTGGTGTTAAAACTATGTCAATCTGATCTAGATCTGAACTGATCTGATCTTTGCCCGCCTCTTATATTAGCTAAACAAAAATCAATGACAAAAAAATTCAAATTACGAGCTATAATTTATCATTACCTTATTTCTATCATCTTCAGTGCAAAAAATATATTAAAAAATTAATATATGCCACCAGCTGTTTCCTTCAAAAATTAAAATTTCAGTTATTGCGCCAATCTGAATTTCAATGACGATAAACTTAAAATTGAGCGAAATTAAACATCTGTTTCAAATATGTTAGCTCAGAACCTTGTCCGAGAAACACTGCTACACCTTAAAACTTGCCAAGACGAAAAAAATTTAATTTTGGCGCGAATTCAAATTTCGAAATGCAAATTTTAATTTTTTTATTTTTTGAATAACCCACAACATTATACCCGTCGGCTTATTGAGAGTTTTATTGTAAAAGATAAATCAGACAATTTTCTATAAGAAATGGAAAGAAAGAAGAAAAGTTAACCCGTAAAAATTTTTCTCAAAAAGACAAAAAGGCTGGATTTCATAAGATCAATAAGGGTGGTCGAGGTCCTGGTCGAGCTCAGAAAAATATTAGAAAAATTAAATTTTTCAAGCAATTTTTGCAATAAATATTAGCACCTTTACATGGTGCAAGAAAAAGTTTTCAAATATTTTTGAAACGGAATTTTTGAATGAAATAGA
>SADC01001126.1:0-15293 GCA_004194705.1 Ditylenchus dipsaci | reverse complement strand
ACTGACTGTTTGAGAAATGACATCCGCTACTGGGACAATATCGTAGCAGCAAGCCGCCAAGATCCACAAAGCAAGCTGAAGCTGTAGACTTAGAATCCGGCCATTCAAAAGAAAACTCACTGCCTTTCGACCTCTTTTGGAAACTGGATGACAGCTTGGTGCGACTGAAATGTCTACGGCTGGATCAAAATGTGCTCAGTTTGCACCACCTATTATGGTTTGGTTCATGTTTTTTGGCCGTGGCTGTCAGAAAAGGCATTCGGCGGAAGCAAGTTGTTATTGTGCAATAAACCAAGTTTAGCGCAACAACCTATCCCGGAACACAAGCCATGTGGATAAGGCCAGAACCACTCCAATCAATACATCTATAACAGTAGAAGTAGAAGAGCTGCCTCGCAACCTACCACAAAAACGTCTTTTCTAGGATGAGAAAGAGGTAGGTCAGAAGACAGAAAGTAACTGTGAAAAAAGTAAATTTCGTGCCTATCCAGAATGGGGGAGCTATTCTCCACCCCTCGGAATATCCAACAGAAAGTTTGAGTGGAAAAGTAATATGTTTTTGTTAAATGGCAGAAAAGTGAGCTTGAAAACAAAAAATACATAGAGATAACTGTCAAACGTTATAAGCAAGAGTCTTTGATGAAACTTATCCTTTTTAATTTTTTTGTTTTTTTCTACTATACCGTATTTCTTCTATTTGCCGCACAGTCTCTAATTACCGCATACACCTGAAAGTCTTTTTATACAGTGCATGTTACAAAAACTTGGTAGTTAAATAACTTTTGTCACAGTGTTAAAATGGCTGATCCAGATCAGGACGAAAAAACGGCGAAAAAACGGCTTGAGTGATGACTTTTGTGATTTTGAAAACTAACCTTTGTAAAATCATTAATTGATTGTTATGTGTTTTTTCGCTGTCCTGCAAATATAATTTGATCCAAAATTGCTAATTTTCGTGAATCTCTGCTGAAATTTCGGCGTCTTTTCAAGGGATCGGAAAAAATAACCGCACAGTATCTAATAACGCACACCCTGAAAGGTGATTAAAAAATAAACGCACATGTGCGGCAATTGAAAGAAATACGGTTAATTGAATTTTAGCAAAACTTTGATGAAAATAACGATTTGGTACGAATTTGGTCAGCTGAACGATTTGATCAGCTTTGACAAAAAATTGAGAGCCTTTAAAGCCTAAAATTAATAACCTTCGATACAATGGCACTTGGATACAACACACCTTCAGGGTCGATCTCTTGCGGCGGTGTGTGTATCATGTATAAAGATTGGTTTGTTACCGAAAAATGCTTAAAGTTTCGTATCTAAAGGCGCTTAATTAAAATTGAGGAAATTCTGAGCAAAAAAAATCTCGCGCTCAGGATGCCTCATTCTGTAGTTCATGATTAAAGCTGTTTATGCAGCAGTCGACACTGTACAGTAGTTTATTTTAACAAGATTTGTCTTTTTGCCTTTTTCCCTGAAAGGAAACAAAAGAAAGGGCTTTGCGGGTACTTCAAAAGATGAGATAAAAGTTCTGTGTAGTTCTGTGAACTAGAGCCAAACACATGGTGATATAATAATGTGAGGCAATAACCATGCATGGAACTTTCATAAAGTTCAAAAAACAAAAACTCTACTCGAAATTAAGCCACAGTGTTGGAGCATCTTAAAGGCCAGATGAGGAAATGGAATTTGCAATCATCTGCACCAGTGGTCGCATCAACCAACTTCACGAATGCCAAAGCTCAAATCATTCCTGAATGAATGTTTGAGTCTGAGTTTTACGTTAAAAAGCCTGATAAAATTAGGGCAAAGAACTGAGATGTCTGCATCCGTTCAATAACGGTTCTTCAGTCTCTCTTTGTCTAACTGACTTTTCATTCTCGTCACTAGATGGAAAATACAGACGTAAAACTTATTTTACCGAACTTAGTTTTTCGAAAAACAAAAACACCAATATTTTGGTCAAAAGACCTTATATTACCATTAAAAATGTACTTTTTCGGTTTTTTGAGGTGCTGTTGTATCTAGGTGCAACTGTACTTCAATAGTAGCTGGTATCAAAAATTTAGAGACTCACCAAATAGTACAGGGTCACTAGAAGGCGCCGCTGCACTGATGGCGCATCACGTATAATCTTCCACGAGCTCTACCAATTATGCTTTTTCGATGTAATACATTCACCCAAAAATTTCGAGATTGACCTCAAATTTTTCAGATTTTCGGGGTTTTGAAAATTAATCCGCCATAGGGGATTAATAGAAGTAATAAGGTATTATGAGCGCGGAGTAGTATGAAGATTATAGTGCACCACTTGAAAACCTGTGGGTGCTAGCTAAATTTCGACCATGCAAAGCTGAAAACTTTCTTAACCCCATTTCAGTCACTCACAGTCACTGAAAAAAAAAGTTATCACGAAAATCCTAACTCTAACTCGATGAACGTGAAGAAGCATTGCAGCAATCCAGATATTCTCATCATTTTGATAAGTTGGGTACTGATAAATTTAAATTTTGTCTTAAATCAGCCCCTAACTTTGTAAAAGCTTTTCTCTAGCCTATCAATAACATCTGCGCGAATATTTCACACCAAAAATGGCTTTTCGTCAAGTTTTCGAATAAGACCAAAACGTGTATTTAAATGTTTAAAAAATTTGAAGAACAAACAAAACAAAACAAACAAAAGAAGAAAAACAAAGTGAAAAAAATCGTGGGACACCGTGTACTACCCAGGTACCACGACAATGCAAACTACGATCTGGGTACTACCTGAATACTAAGATCTGGGTACGTAAATAAATATATAACTTGGAAGAAAAACTTCCTCTAACTTTTTTGTAAATTCATGTATGTTTGTGCTACTTCTTACTAGCGGCTGTGAAAAAAGCCGGGAACTTTTAAAATATTCGAGCCCGATGAAAATTATATTTTTTAAAAAAATGTTAAGAACATACTTTGTTTTTTCATATAGTGATATGTGTGCACAGAACCGGAACTTCTAGATTGTCCAGATGAATTATTTATCAATAGACCTGTAATCTGAAGTTTTTAGTTGACATTAATAGTTTTATTATTGTTCAAGGAAAATCATACGTTACTATTTATAGTGGTAGACAATCGTAGTTTTTAAAGTACTTTTTATAGTACTTTTAAAAAAAAATTGTGCAAATAATTTCTCACGTGGTTTTAATATACAGGCTGATTTTTCATAACCCCCGAGTAAATATGGTATTGGTCATGAATTATTAGAATTTCCGCTTTTTGACCATATCTTGTTATTTCATTTTGAATGCCACCAAACTTTCTAATAACGTTTATTAATAACACGAACAAAGTAAACAACAAAAGCAATGATTTTCAAAATGTTTTGATATGAGAAAAGTAGAGATATAGAAATTTTTAAAAAAATTCAAAGCTTATTAGTTTGCTGCGTTGATTTAGACTTCTGAGGCTAAAATACCGTATTTTCTCTTATAAAAACGCCCTCCTCAAAAGTCGGTAAATGTACCAAAAATTTAGCTAAGCCGCGAAAACTGACTGCGAGTGCCAAAGCGAATTGGATGAAGCGAGCCTCCCGTGAAATTGAAGATTCCAAATACCTCCCGCACGATATTGAGCATTCAATGACGTGAGGGCTATTTCGAATCGGCTGAGACGCGACAAAGATCGTAAAGAAAACAGGCCTGCTTCATGATTCAGTCTACCGGTATATCAAGGACATCGAAGAACAAGGAACCTACCGACCGGCGGTCAAGCAGAAGACGAATGCTTGGGCACGAAAATACGGGAGAAGGGCAGCGGCTAAGAAGTTCGAAGTAGATGTTCAGGTTGTTAAGAATTGGATGGAGGGAAAGTAGCGTTTGTCAATTAAGAAATTACGGGTACATTTTCCGACATTTGGGGAGGGCATTTATAAAAGAAAATAAGGTAAAAAGTTGCGACAATTTCTGGACAAAGTTAGGAATATTGCTTGGCGGTCTATGGAAGAAGCACAAAGCATGAATAACAGAATTAAAAAATTTAAAAAATCTACAAAATTTGGGCGCTACCGGAGTATACCGCCCCCCCCTCCAAATGGAATTTCTTAAAAGTGTTTCCAAACACCCTATATCGACTCAAAATTGCCTCAGAAGTTCAAAAAAGGCATTATTTTTGAGTTCTGCTCGATGAAATATCGAGTTTCTGGACCACCCAAAATTACTTTTTTTTGACCATTTTTAAAGGGACTTAGGGCTGTTTTGGGGTGAGAAGGGACCAAAAAGAAGCCAATTTGTTCCAAAAAGGAAGATGTTGAACATTGTTTTGAATGCTGGGGCCTACCGCATAAAGAAGCTCTGGTATGCATGCTTTTTCATGCATCCAGAGTCACTTTCGAGTGATTTGTGTCTAAGGTATGTGGGTGTGCGCATCTCAACCCCAAGCAACCAAGCCCCCTGTGCCCCCTTCAAGGGCGCAGGGGGCTTGGTTGGTTAGAGATGCGCGCACTCACTTACCTTAGACAGGATTCCGAGAAAGACTCTTGATCAAAAAGGCATTTAGAGGTACTTTTTGCCCAGTCCCATGTTGAAAAACAGGGTAAAACAGTCATATGGTCGAGATTTAAAAATGCCCAAAACTCGATTTTTTATTGACCAGAACTTAAAAATAATGTCTTTTTGAGCTTCTGAGGTAATTTGAGTCGATATAGGGTGTTTGGAAATACTTTTAAAAAAATTCCATTTGGGGGGGGGGGGCGGGTATACTCCGGTAGGGTCAAAATTTGTTATAAAAATTGTTGCTTTTGTTGTTGTTGAATTTTAGTTAGTGTTACGAATGAATGTTATTAGGAAGTTGACTGTCATACTCGTTGCGAAAGTGTGTTCAATTAAATGAAAAAGATATTGCCGAAAAGCAGTAATTAAAAAATTCATGTCGATTCATGAAAATTCACTCCGACATCCATGAAAAATAGCTGTGTGCATGAAAAAATCTGAAAAAACAAGACCGAAAATTGTGAATTCTTTAAAAATGACTCAAATATAGTTTTATGAACCATATAAAAAGGAAATAATCCACAATGTTACATAAATATTTCCAAATTTCTAAACCATTCGATGATGCAAACAGATAAAAACGTAAAGAACAATTTTCTTGAACGCCAATTTGAATCTTCATTTTGCAGTAAATATTATGAGCATTGACAGTATCAAGAGCATGGCAAATAATTATGTGAATTTTTTTTTTCGAAAAATCGTCTTATGTCGTCCATCAAGTCATCATTTGAATAAACAAGGTTTTTCGACAAAAAAAAAGTGGCTCTACCCTGTTGCGTCCCAAATTATTTCCGCCAAAACTCGTTATAGCCAAAAACGTTACATTTTTAATTAATTAGTTTACTACATATGGTTTTTCTAACTAATTTTGTAGATGTTCTCATTTACAAGTTAATACTCAAATTGATGCTAGAAAGCAGGGCTAAATTTTGCGTATAAGGTTGTGGATGACCATGTCTCTCAAGCCTTGCCGCCTCCGCCTGCGTTCAAAAGTCTCTACCCTGTTTCGTCCCAAATTGTTTCCTCCAAAAATCGTTATAGCCGAAAACGTTACATTCTTAATTAATTAGTTTACTACATATGGTTTTTCTAACTAATTTTGTGGATATTCTCATTTACAAGCTAATACTCAAATTGATGCTAGAAGGCAGGGCTAAATTTTGCGTATAAGGTTGTGGATGACCATGTCTGCAATATTTGCTGAAAAGGCCCGAAAGTTCTCAAAAAAGTCCAGGATTCCGGAAAATTAAGAGTTTTTAGCAAATATCGCAGACATGGTCATTTACAACCCACTGCTCAAAATTTAGCCCTGCTCTCTAGCATCAATTTGAGTATTAACTTGTGAATGAGAATATCCACAAAATTAGTTAGAAAAACCATATGTAGCCAAATAATTAATTGAGAATGTAACGTTTTCGGCTATAACGATTTTTGTCGGAAACAATTTTTATCAATTTTTTTTAACAAGGGAACGTATGGTGGTGTCCATAACACATGTTGAAACCTTATATAACATTTGATAGAGCGTAAAATTTTTTATTTGATATAAATATCTTTTTCTGGTATCTTTTTCTGTAACTAAACTAGTCAAGGAGAAGACGATTTCTTGGGCACGAAAATCCTCAGGGGTATTATTATTCAACCCCCCTTGAGGGTGAGGGATTATAAATGGGTGGAGGATTAATAGATGGAGCGGGTTTATATTCCAATCTTTCGGTGCCATAGACGCAGCAAATTTTTTATAAATATTATTTTAAAAAATAGCAATTCTAATATATGGAATTTGAAATTACGTCTGCATTTTTGTTCTCCGACAACATTCAACTCGTTTTTATGAACCAATTCACACTTGGTTGGAAGGTTGATGTAAATTTTGATAAAAACTTTTGTTCGCGTATTTTTTATGAAAATTTGCGGCACTCGCAGAGCGTATTAATGTTCCTTGTAAATCTACTTACTTAGCTCTGAAGGCTAAAATAAATTATAGGAATGACTCGTGAACCAAAGGTTAGTTTTAAAAAAATTATGAGAGGTATTGAGGTGTTTAGCTTTTTGATGGACCAGTAGACCTACTTTTTGTGGACCTTCAGAAGTGAGGAGCCATATTTATCAGAAACTTGGGCAGGCTCTATAGAAATTTTTATGATCGAAGTTTGCCCAGGTCACAGTCATGGTCTCTTCCTTGTTGGATGAAAATAATAATGAAAAAGCGTTCCCTGGCATACATTGAAAAAACAATACTCGGATGAAGAGTCTGTATGTGCAGGTTGAGTTTTATCCAAGATGGGTCTTGCGCTAGTTGAATTCAGTGAGTCATTCGTTTTAAGAGTTGGGGTTTTACCTGTCCCCCGTGTTTTCCTTAGTTTTATTTCTTTGATGTGACTTATTCGCAATGCAAAAAGCGACTTCAGTAGTACTACTGCATTCTGACAAATGGAAATCTCAGACCCCAGTGGTGCGAAACTCTCCGACCACTCTTTCTCGTCACTTCTGATAGTGATGGAAAGTATCTTAACTCAGAAAAATAATAGAGCGCTTCAAGCCAGATTGTCCAATCACTGCAAAGAGCTTGTACATCTTTGCAAGGTCAGAGAAAATAAACTCGGTTGAGAATCTCAACTTGAGATGGACAAGACGATAAGGAAGAAGGCTTCTACTCTAATGACAAAAATGAGATATTTATAGAAAATATCAATTAAAGTGAGCTGTATTTAATTGTTCGAGATTAAAGTTTAATGTTATGCGATTAATTTTACATTTGTCAAAAAATAATCATTGAGTTTTAACAAGCAAATTAACTAGACAGCCGCCAAAGCAATGGCGTCGCAGCCGCCTGAAAAATTAGGGGTGTGGGATTATTAGAGAGTGGAGGATTATTTTTTACCCTCCCCTCTTCGGGAGGTGGAATATTATTAGAGGGTAGAAGATTAATAGAAGTTATACGGTATATCTTGTTGTGCATATTAATGATGTTTAGTACTAGCTCCAAAAAATAGTTTTCGTTTCTAAACAAATGTAGTTTTTAACAAATTTAAAATTTGAATTTTTGAACAAAATTTTTTAAAACTATGACATTTTCCTCGAAATACTTTTGTTAACATCCGAAGAATGCAAATTTCTCACCGCTTTTTTTCAGACGCAAGCGGACATGGAGGGCTATCCAAAAAAATAAGGCACCAAAAATGAGACGCTTCTATGAACCCGTTTTTGCGATTTTAAGTAAAAAATACCAAAAAACAACACCTTTCATGAGAAAACTCGGAAAATTAAACTCAGAACATCTTTTCGACAACGGGTTCGTATTTTTCGACCCCAATTTACTGTTCTCAGAAAAATATTTGGTACACAATATGGGGCTCTGCCAGTTAGCGTAACGAACGGACGGACACATGTCAAATACTATATAGAGATGTGTGATTGAGTAGCCGAGTGTTCCATGGCGATGGATTTGGGCTCTCAAATTTGATTCCGAGTGGCTGTTTTTTATTTACTTTTGCTTTTTTGAGTCGTTCATCATTATTAAATCATTGAAGATGATTTTATGATGAATAATAGTTTTATAGCAGTTTTGGGGCTAAAGCCCCAGAAGGTCATTTTAACTACACCTTTTTCGACTTTTATGGTGTTTTTTAAAGGAAATAAAAAATTTAAGGGGGGGGGGGGCTTAAGCCGGTTAGCCTTCTCCTGGATACGTGCCTGTCTGCTTTACCATGTTTTTCAACTTGGGCGAAAATAGACTCTATATGCATTTTATGATCAAGAGTAATTATCGGAATCATGTCTAAGGTGAGTGAATGGGCGCATCTCTGACTCTTAAAGGGGCATGCTCGCGCCCGATGGAATAATTCTTGCATTTCAAATTGGCGGGTACCAGGCACGCCAGAGATTTGAATTTCAAATCGTTTTTGAAATCGTTTTGAATGTTTTGTTCTAGCATGCCGAATTTCTGGGTGTGCTCATGACTGTATTGACTGTAATGGCTGAAATCATTGGAGTCTAAAGGTGTCAGTCCCTTTTTATGGTTACTATTTTGACAATGATTGATTCTTACGCATTTTCAGACTCTACATGGGTAGATAAGAATAGGACGTCTCACATTAGATAAGTTTTTATCATATTTTCTGCCGTCTTCTGCTTTTTTTTTGTGTATTTTAGGTGCCTGCAAATGGATTTCACAAGATCAAGCTATGAAGTGGAATGAATATCCTGTGCCGAATATCTCTATGAGGTTTCTATGCGTGTCTAGGTGTGTTTTTCAGTTGCCAGTTTCTACATAATTGTAACACTACTGACTTTTAGCCTCTACTTAGACGACTGAGTACTGGGGGTCCTTTATTAGATAAGTTTCTCTTATATTTTTGGCCGTCCATTGCTTTTCTTCTCTTGTTTGTTTTAGGTGCCTCCAAATGGATTAACAAAAGAATGAGAGAAACCAAAGTCAGAATCATATATTCTCGAAATAATGATTCGTTTATCTTCTGCAATGGTTATTTTTTCGAATAAATAAATCGTAAAAAAATTTGTTACGCTTCATCCACCTTGTTTTTTTCTAGTGCTTGGAACGAAATTCGTAGCTTTTACGTTGCATTGCTGATAGTGTACTCGCCAACATATGCCAGGCGTCAAGGACATTCTGATTGGCGGTTCTCTTTGAATCGGAAGTACAGTCGAATCTCTCTACCACGTAGACTCGATATAATGAACTCTCTCTGTGATGGGCCAACTTTTGGAGTTGGTTGAAGTCAGGCCTGATTTCTATGTAAAGGACCCCCGCCATAACGAACTATTTCTGTAAAAGATATCTGAGATAAGTTCCCAGCGGTCTGTTATAGAGGAAGTCGACTGTATAACTGAAGCCGTGTGTCTGCTGCTTGCTAGTAAATCAACGATCACTCTAAATTCTTTAGGATTCTGGATGCGTCTTTTGAGACTTTCAAGACCAAACAGGAAGATTTTAAAATAAAATTGTGAGATATAGTACGAGAAATTTTATAGGAGTAATAAGTGAAGCGCCCTTATTATTTAGAGTACCTTCATATTGCTTGGAGTTCTCAATTTTTCGCTTTCTACTAGGGTTGGCCTCCCTCCCGTCACCCCCGCAAAAAATCCCAGTCGAAAAAAACTCTCGGATGAGGTCATTTTCAGAACGGCAGCCGAGAAAGATCAAGTTTTATCGAACCAGAGGAGTGGCAATATCGTAGCTTTGACTTCAGAAGTGTTTCAAAAGCCTTCAGATTCATTCTGGATTGCTGTTTCAAAAATTTTCGGTCACGACGCTTGTAAATTAATCACGCACCCCCCGCCACTGCCCCCCGCTCACAGCTTCCTCCCCCCCGCTCCTCCCCCCCCGCAAAAAAAATTGGCCACCTCCCCCCCGCTTCTCCCCCCCGCAAATTTTTTTTAGTCTAATCTCCCCCCGCACCCCAAAAAGCGGGGGGGGGAGAGGCCAACCCTACTTTCTACTCCAGTTATTATTTCGCATGTATTCACCACATGAAAATGCAACACTCAGATGGGTAAATTGTTCTAAGAGATGAGGCGACGAAGCTCTATCTTTGGCCCCAAGAAAATACTACGTGAGTCCACGTTGCAGCTGATGGGACGATATCATCATCAACAGGAATTCATAGAAAATATTCATATCACTATCGAAAACTACTTTCGTTTGAGAAATAACACAGACCATAATACAGACCTCATTTCGTCACTAAAACCGATAAAATTATTTTTTCCCTTGTAAAAATATAGCTGCGACGCAATTATAGGTGAAGCCAATTTTTTGAACTGAGAGGCAGGAATCGAATTACAAAAGAGGTTACAGCCAACTTTCGATAAGCCGACACCCTTGGTAAGCTGGCACTCTGAAGGAGCCTAATTTGTTTCGCCAGCAAAGAATTAGAAAAGAACCAGCACTCCATTATACCGACGCTCAAATTGAACCAGCACTTTGAAGTAACCTGATTTGGCATGCCAGGAAGGGAAATAAATAAAATACCCCCACTTCACTGTAAAATAATTACAAAGAACCATGAATAAAGATGATTTTATTTCTCAGCTGTTTACAGGTACATGGCACAATAAAGACGACGTCTAGATAGACTGATTTCATTGCTCGTCCTTCTTCTTTTCCATCTATTTGGAGGCACCTAAAACAAACAAGAGAAGAAAGCAACAGACGGCAGAAAATATGGGAAAAACTTATCTAATGCCAGCGATGTTGGACATCTTCTTTTTGATACTTCCGATGCACGAATGGACGTCATCCCAGGTCAGTGGCGTACGCAGGAATTTCTGACGGAGGGGGCACCAGGCCATTTTACCTACAACAAAAAATTAAAAAAGCTTATCTAATTCCCAGGCTAAGCTAGAGTAGACGAAGGTCATGATGCAGAACAATTGATTGAACCTGAAATTTGGTGATATAAATCCCAGCAGACGCTTAGGAACACTTTCGCTAGGCAGCCTGCTCCGACAGATATGTTACAAAGACCTAGCCATACTGCCTTGGGGATGTGGCATGAAGGCACATAGAAAGTGACACTGCGACCACATACAACCTGACAAAATCAACGGTCAATACGTAAAAGAATAAAGGACGCATGTGGTTGTCAGCGAAATTTGACGTTGAATTTGTGAGTGACTTCGACAGAATGTATGCAGTCGCAGCGTAAATTATGGTGAAAAAATCTAAAAGCACCTGAGCAGGGAACCTAAAATAATACTGACGATACAACAAAGAAAAGACAGCCTACCCTATAACCACGAACCCTTATTATCCATCCTTCCTGAAACTTCATAGATAGACACCTGAAAAACATAACAAGAGAAAAGCAAATGACGGCGTAGAAAATAAATCAAACTTATCTAATACAGCAAAATCCAAATAGAAGGACCTGAGCATGCGCAAAAATCACCAGCTGGCCACACAACATAAAATAGAAAAGAATCTTTGACGCTGAAACAGCAAAACAGTTCAGCCGGTAAGAAAAGCAAGCGTAAAAAAATGAGAGCGAAAAGACCAACAAGTCACGATAATCAAAACAAAAAGCTCAAAATGATTTCAAATTTGATTTTGAAATTTAAATCTCTGGCGTGCCTGGTACCCGCCAATTTGAAATGCAAGAATTATTCCATCGGGCGCGAGCATGCCCTTTAAGTATATTGCAGTAGCGCCCAATATTATAATATTTTTGTTTACTATTTCGAAAAATCTTACTGTATCAAATTTTTGAGTATGTACAGCTAATTTGTTTTTCTTAATTTTTAGTGTTCTTGCTTTAATTAAAGAGTAGGTTATGAATATCAAGAAAATGTCAAGATTTTTTTTATTGTTTCTAAGATTATACGTGATTGATGGGAATAGATCCTACTAATTGCACCTGTCTAGTATTTTTTGTACTTTCCCGGAAAATCCTACAGTCTTGAATCATTTTGTATGCACAGTGTAACTAATGTATCACAATAATTCTCGAGTGCAACGAAATTTGTTACACAAAAATTCATAGGATGGATCTTTATGAAAGTGCTCATAGTATGGGACGCAAAACTCAAAGGTTATAAAAATGTTTAGTTCAGAGGTTGTGAAAAAAATTGGCCCCGCCAATTTCTTTTGAAAGTGTTTAATACGTGTCGAGCGTCTCATTGAAAGTGACCCAGAGGTATGGGGCACAATGGTGGCATCGTTCGATGACACGATATTGGACCATGAACTTCTAAAGTAGTTTAGCCGAATTCAAGCTAATATTCACGAAAAATCGACGCTACTGCCATATACCCCCCCCCCCCCCCCCAAAATCTACTGTAATATACCCCCCCCCCCCCAAAAACCGACTTTTTTGGGAGTGTCTAAAACCATTTTTATGCAATAATTTTGCCATAAAGGGACAGAGAAGCAGTTTAAAAGGGATTATGGGCTGTATTAGGAGGGGAAGGGAATATTACAGGGGCCACTTTTTTTAGCTGCTTTACCTTGTTTTTCAACTGGGCCGTGGCAAAAAGAGACTCTATGTGCAGTTTTATGATCAAGTGGTACTTCTCGGAATCATGTCTAAGGTAAGTGCGTGCGCGCATCTCTAACTCTTCGGGGGCGCAGGGGCTTGGGGGCTGGAGTTGAGATGCGCACACCACATACCTTAGACACAAATCACTCGAAAGCGACTTTGATGCATGAAAAACATCCATACCAGAGTTATTTATGCGGTAGGCCCCAGTATTCAAAAATATGTTCAACATCTTTATTTTTTCGCCGAAGAGCATTTCCCCTAGAGGGTGCCGTTATATAGAGGTGCGTTATATAGAGGTTTGACTGTACCTGGTTATGAATCAAAAAAATTCAGTTGAAAAATAATACCGTAACCTTATCCCTCAATAATACTTATCCCTGGTAAAACTTTCGCTAGCTACTTTGTTTTTATCGAATGATTTTGTTATGGAAAAATTTCTATCTGGTTCTCCATGGAATTATGACTCTAAAAGGTCACTAAGCGCTCTGAAAATTAAAAAATGTACACAGTTTGAGACGAAATGAGACAGAGTACGCATTCATTTTAGCTAGGTTTGTTTTCATTTTAATGTTCATTCGATCAAAATAGCGAAATTGAGGCAGTTAAAGAATCTAACGTGTTAATGGAGATGGTTGCAATCGATTACTCGATGTTTTTTGGCACTAGAAGTCATTTTACTTATCGCTAAAGTCGAGAGAGACTATAAGTTTCGACAATAGTCGATGCGTATATGAAGTTTGCCCTTTAAGTTTGTGAAAATGCTTGCAAAAAACTATGATGTGAAAAATTAACAAGCGTGACTTGAATGTAGATAATCAGTGTACTGAAATTGAAAAAACAAGGCTCTTTCGTGTATGTAGAAGGTTTTCGTTAGTAATTTTTCGTCAAGCAGGTTTTCACCTTGTCATCTCAGGTGTATTCTTACGGCAGTAGTTCTCGAATAGTTCAAAGATGATATATGTTCTGTGAGAATGCAAAATTTGAAGCACTGCTCGAGTCTCAAACTTTTATTATAAGCGTATTTCTTAAAAATGAGTAAGTTTTAAGGTATTTTACAAAGCGCTACAGTGTTCGATACAATTTTTTATAGAGAATTGAGAATTCCGGTAGGACTCTATATTCATCCTTCAATGCTTAACATACAACACAATTAATCAATCAATGCTACGCATTAATTTGCACTGATTTCTTCCTAGTACTTTTTTTACATTGAAGTTGATCTTTTTCTCATTGATCTTGATAAATAAATAAAACTAGTACTAAGATTTTTCTCTAGCGTACTTATGGTGTATTAAGTCGTTAAATTCGCTGCCGATTTTTAAATAAACTTAGTGTTTTTATGGAAATTCCGGTTTTGGTAAATTTTGCCTCCGCCAGAGAATTTTTGTCGGCGTCTAAATTTTAGCGTTGTGTTAAATGCTTTGTCGTTTATCAAAAGTTTGAGTCATGCTTCACCACGACTGAATTGTACCACCACCTAAATACTGCTGTTAAGACATCATGACCTGGATACTATAAATACTATTCAGGTGAACCACCTAACATCCACATAATTTTCTATCTCAAGATACCTTCCGATCAGTCTGCCTATTTTGCTCTTTGTGATAAAGAAAATGTATTTTGAAGATGGCTGCTGATCCAGAAACTATCAAGTCATATACCAGGGTTTCATTCTATGCAATCGCTGTATAGGCAACTGACCATATAGCTTTTTTCCTCCTACGATTTTTTTTCGAATTTTGTATAACCGTTTTAGTAAAATTTTGTTACGGCCTCTGGTGGCCGTTATGGCCGCCATGAATTCGACGCCGCCACTGACTGCTAAAAAACTCTGCCACCACCAGCGCCGACGCTCTAACATTGTTGCTGCCGGCGCCTAGCGGTGCCACCGGACTTTTAAAAAAAACAGCGCAAGCGGCGGCTGTGCAACTATGCTCTCTATATTGTGTTTTCTCGAAATTGCATTTATCTCGATATTGCGTACGAGTGATGCCGTCTCGACAGTAATGCCCTATCCGAAGTCGACTGTAAAGCACATTTTTATGAAATACACAAAGAAAAAACGAATAAAGCAGATTATTTTTTCAGCTTGAAAGCGTAGTCTTTGCCGGTCATTTTTAATATATCATGAGCCTATAAGCAGGGCTTCGAATCGTCCTTTTTAAAAAGATTTGTCCTTTTTTGGCACCCTAAATCTTTTTTTATTTTTGAAATTTAGTCAAAATTTTTTTTTTTCGCTTCAAAATGCAACAAGCTTTGGATAAAATGACCCTTTTACTTCAAAAAGGTGAAAATGTCTTTTTTTACGCAAGTGTTCTTTTTTTGAAATTTTTCATTCGGAGCCATGGCCTAAAGGTAATATGAAGATCATAGCGCACCAACTGAGAACTGTAGATATTAGCTGAATTATGAATCAAACGTGCAACAAACATACACAAAATACACTTATTATGTGGTTTGAATAACAGCATTAAACCAAATATAGAAGTCTAAAATTTCAGCGTCAAATTTATCACAGTTCGAAAAAGATAATTTCTTATAGTATAAAATGAAGTATAAAATAAAGAGGGAAGTTAGATTTAAACTGCTAATCTGATAAATGAATATGTCTTAAATGATAAAGAGCAGGTTAGTTGAAACATACGAGATGCGCACATAATGGCGATTTATCAGCTATATCCTCACCTTGAATATCTCTTTTCTGCTATACTCTTAACAAGCAAACCTGTTCTCTGAAAAACCAGTTCCTGCTGCTTTTGTTT
>SADC01001125.1:17705-103227 GCA_004194705.1 Ditylenchus dipsaci | reverse complement strand
ACAGTAATGAGGATGGGCTTAATAGGTCGAAAGATAAGGCGTCAACTCTGTCAACTCTGAATAAGGTTTGAACGTCTCCTAAGTAATTCTTATACGCTAAAAACGAAAAAAAAATTGTTTCCAACAATTTCGAACTACAGTCAACTCCCGATTTAGTGTACACCTGTTTTAGTGTACACCTCGGTTTAGTGACACCTGGATTAAATCCATTTTGGCCGGCCGTTAATTAAAATGACTAGAATAACCATCGGATTTAGTTGTACATTCAATTTAGTGTACACCTGGAGTCGGTCCCCAGGGTGTACACTAATCGGGAGTTGACTGTAAAAGGTTAGATTTTTAAAAAAAAAATGGTTACCAAAGTTTAACCAATTTGCCTTGGTCCCGCAAAGGTAATATGTTACAGTCAACCTCGATTAATCGGCATCCCTACGGACCGACCTTAGGGTGCCGGTTTTTCGAGTGCCGGTTTTTATCGAGGTGTCGATTTCCTTAAAGTGTCGAGTATCTGGCCAATCAAGTGTCGACAGGGGTGCCAGTTCATCAAGGTGCCGGTTTATCGAGGTTTGACAGTATTGTAAGGTATCCTTATCCCGTTTGATTACTGAAGCTTGGCAAAAGGCGTCTCGATATGCATTTTTGATTCAGGAGTCTACTCGGAATTATGTCTAGGTAAGTGAGTGGCGCCATCTCTAACCAAAACCAAGCCCCCATATCCGCATTGTGGCATATCCGCAGTGCCCCTGAGAAATTTAAAAAATAATTAAAGTTTAAAAACAAACATTATTATGGTAAGTAAAATTTCTGGTACCAAGTTTGATGGGCCGAAGTTTCGTTTTTACCTAACCCAATATCGAAACCTGGGTTGGGTTACCACCTGGTCTAGTGGATATCCACCTGATGGCTGGGAAAAAAGTCGAGATGACGGTTTAATCAAGGGTGCGTGCCGATTCCCAAAAGTCATTCCCTCGAAAAAGACGTTTCCCCGAGAAGTAACATTTCCCCGAAAAGAATTGTTTCCCGCAAAAAGAGTTATGCATGCATATTCATTCAAAGGTCACGCTGATTTTCATCTGACAGGTAATTTGTGCACGTAAGGTAAGTATCCTGGCCTTTTGCGCCTGATACTTGACAATTAATCCCTTTCGAACGATTTTCCCGTAAATGGGAGATCCTCTGAGACCGATGTCCTCCAATAATGTGAACTTGTTTTAATTGCTGTAGGCTTACAATGGCACCTCTGCCACCAATATGCCTGGTGGTAAAACAAATGGTGGACATGGTGTTGTTCCTCAACCGAGAACCATGCAGTGGGTTGTTGGCCATCTCTCGGACATGTGTCCACTTTCCCTGGTTAGTCAAGTTTTGGGTCGTGTTTAATTTAAATATTTTTTTGAATTTTAGAATATTAATTTTAGATAATTTTAGATTTTTGTAGGATGGCCATTGGTAGGATGACATTAATTTTAGATTTGAATTTTAGAAGCCGCGACGAAATTTTTGTCATGTCTGGGTCCGGGCCAAGGAGTGTTTTACATCGAGCTTCGACTGTGGCAACAAGAGCGATAAAACATTTTGCAAACTTTACTACATATGGATCAACAACACAAACGCAAGCGACCAAAATGATCGAAATCAAGTATACACAAGTACCTCCGAATAGAAAAAAATACAGCAGATCTTTTATTTGAACGACAACAATGCGAGACAATCCACAAAGAGATATTCAACAGAGGAGACCTCTAGGGATTGTATTCGATCGGCAGATTCTTGCGACGCACCATTCCATCGCCCTGGAACCATTCGCGACGAAACTGCTTAGCGGCTCCATCAGGGCGTGTTGGTCCACTCAACAGTGATGCGATCATTCTGCGTATCCTCAGTGCCAAATCGAACGAGTCGCAGGAGACAGCCATCAGCACGGATTCCTTCGGTCGAGCACTCCACATGGGGATCCACACCAAGCGCTTGGAATTCGTAGTCTTGATAGCCCACCCAATACGACGACCGCCCGCATTAATGATCTGCAAGTAAAGAGAGTAAGATGAGGCTAGAGAAGTAAGCACCGATTTAACCTTGATATGATAGGTGTTGCTTGTCGTCGTAGGGAGCGTTGAAGACCACCTTGGAATTGGGCTGAGTTGCAATGTCACCTGGCGGAACAGAAGCCATCTTTCTTTTTGGAGCAGCGGAGAGCGAGAGAGAAGAGCAAGCGAGCACAACAAGCAGAACCACACAATGATGATGTCCTCGGAAATTTTTAGCCTTATATACTCATTCTAAAAGATATAATTTGAACTCATTTGGTCTTGGAAGGAATTGTTGCAAAAAATCGTTTTCACAATGGTTTTGGTTTTACTATTATCAAACCGTCTTCAGCATGTCCGAATTAGTTCAGAAAACAGTTTTTGGAACTCGAAAAAGTCCGAAATAGTCAAAGCTCAACTTATACACACAGTGGAGATCGAGACCAAAATCAGGAAAATGTGGTCGATCTCAAAATTTTTGGGTGAAAATATAAACCGAAAAAGCGTATCGTAGAGCTCCTGGGCAGTGCAGCAATCCGCTTCGCTCCGGCTCTGCTGTGGCTCCGCTCCGGCTCCGAGCCGGAGCCAGTCCGGAGCGAAAAATTATTTGCCCGACGGAGCCGGGAGACAGATCCGGAGCGAAAAATTTTCCCCAACGGAGCCGGGAGCCAGATCCGGAGCCGGAAACTTTGAAATGCCAGTACTGCTCCTGGGAGTTAAAAAACGCAAAAAACTAGCTATACAAAATATTTACTTTGGGCTGATATACAGACCCTCAAAGTATGGGGTGCCGTTTAAGTAGAGGACAATCCTAATTTGTAAAATCGAGTGTAGACCGCACTATTTAATACAGTTGAATTTCGATAGGAAATTAGTAATAAACTTTTGTCACTTTGAAAAAAGGGGGTTTGTTAGTGGTTATACGATATTTCATTTCAATTTGCAGGTATTCTGGTAGATCACTATCCAAAAGTAAAAGGAAGACACCCTTGACAACGGCGACCCCAAAGCTTCTTTAGTGAAGAGGACAGTGTAAACCCCGCCAAACCCAAATCCCGTCGGAAGACTCTTCAGCCCACAGTTCTAACCACAAGAAGGCTGTGGGACACCCCAAATTGATGCGTTTGCCAGAGTTAGTTCACCTTCAGAAATTGAGTTGCGCACCGATGGCCATCCTACTAATTTTATGGCCATCCTACCATCCTACCAATGTCAATTACGAAATATCAAAGAATTATTCAAATAGCAAAGTATTAGACTATCTGTGAAATAGGCTAAATACTTATTGCCATGGATTTGCCAGCCGATCCGAATGATCTAGCAGCTGGATCACTTGTGGAAGAAAGGCTGGAGCGGCTAGATCAGTTATATTTGAAAGTGAGAGAGGTAAATTCCTTAGCCACACTCAACGGTCATTCGGCACTTTCGGTAGAGACTTTGCTGGATACACTTTTTTTATGTTCATGGATGGTCTGCGCCTTAAAATTGAATGGAGGTTTGCCACCGTGTGCTATTCCAGAAAAATTAATGTCAAATATTAATAATATTAATGTCCTTGCAGAACCGTCCTTTCAATTACTATGCTATGTTAGATTTGCATTGACAACAATGCACATAAAATGTATGGCTTCTGTAATTGTTGTTTTTATTAACCGTGATTGCCGAATAAATTGAATTGAGTTGAAATGCACCAGTTCACGGCACCAACCCTGAAAAATTCTGCATTGACACAGGCTCACGGCACCAACCCTGAAAATTCCGACACCAGCTCACGGCACCGGCTCGGTGCCGTGAGTTGCCGCTGCTGGTGCCGCATCAGTGCCACTTACAAGACTGGTCACAGCCTGTACAGAACGTGTTAAAAAAATAAGTGTCTTTTTGTCACTTTCTGATTTGGCTCCAAATTTTGCTTATTTACTTCATTTAGTTGCTGGTGAAATAAAAGAAAACATTGATGGCGTTGCTACTGCGCAAGGGAGCTCTTTCTCGATGTATTCTGGCTGTATCTTTTCGTCCTACAGTTCTGTGTGTGCTTCAAGAACTGAGGATTCCAAGCTGTGCTCCAAGCAATCCCTGTCGCTTACTTTTCTGAATATCCAGCATGGTACAGAATAGACTTTCGACATCGTTCAACAACTCATTCGCGTAAGTCAAATTCTTTTTTCGGCAAATTTTTAGAATCTTTTTTTAGAATTGGTCGAGATTGTGGATGTTGAAGGCCAGCTTTCGCGGAGTCAATTCCCGAGAAAAGACATTCAATGGATAAGGCGTAAGTTTAACTGGTTTAAAAAAAAAGAAAAACTGCCAGGATCTAGATCTGCATCATAACATGTGCGATTACCATTACACATGTCATTACAGTCAAACCTCTCATTAACATACACCCTTGGGACCGGGACTTGCCATATGTTAATGGGGAGTATGTTAATGAGAGAGTCAGGTTCCATAATTTAGCTTAGTGTATATTAATAGGAGAGTCAAGTGAAATTTTAAGGCCAAATTTTGGAACACACCCCACAGTCGATTTGGAACACACGCCTCAGTTAAATCCGCTTAGGAGACCAAGGTAATTTTTTTATAACAATTTAGACAGCTTGGGGGACGGAGGCATTTTTTTTTATAAAAATTAAAAAAATTGGCCTTGATCCCCTAAGCTTTTTCGAAATTTTCATAAAAAACTGAGATTTTATAGAAATTGTTTTTGTAGAAACAGGGTTTAATTCAAAAAAATGCTTTGACTGTATGTCAATGGGAGAGCCAATTGTTTAGAACGGGACCGGCCCAGGCGTATGTTAATGAGAGGTGTATGTAAATGGGAGTGTTTGTTAACGGGGGAGGTCATTTTGCTTTGATTTCAATCGAACCAACCAAAGCTTAGCCAGCCGTATGTCAATGGGAGAGCCAATTGTTAGAACGGACCGGGCCCAGGCGTATGTTAATGAGAGGTGTATGTAAATGGGAGTGTTTGTTAACGGGGGAGGTCATTTTGCTTTGATTTCAATCGAACCAACCAAAGCTTAGCCAGCCGTATGTCAATGGGAGAGCGTATGTAATGGCGGAGTATGTTAATGAGAGATTCGACTGTAATTAGTACCACTCAAAAATATTTTTATTTAAACTAGAGAATCTCAGCTTTTAAATAGTGTATTATTCAGGTTTGAAAAAAATTGGATTATGATGATCTGCCCCGGACAAGCCTCCAACTCAAATCCAAAAAATCCGAGAAATCCAAAGCTTTAACAATGAGATATTTTTTTCACAATTCAAAATTATCACCCCTCAGTGTTTTTTTTGTCTTCTGCCACGAAAAGTAATTTACCGTATTTTCTGTATTAAGTCCCGCAGGGAGTTATTGTTCAACCTCAAAAAGTGGGAAAATTTTGAGATCGATTTCGAGATTTTCGGGGCTCATACCAAATCTGAAAAGTGGAGTCAGAAAAACTCGTGGTTCATTAAGAAAACGCAAAAAAGTATTTGCAAAATATTTTCTTTAGGCTGAGATATGAGGTCATTTTAGGGGGAGTTGTTGCAGAGAGGGAGTTATTAGAAGGGGGTACTTAAAACAGTAAATACGGTATCTTTTTTTAGGCAAGAAAGTTTTTGTGAATGCGGATGATGTGTTTGCCAAAATTAAACTGACAAGGTAAACAACATCTAATTGCCCATAGTTTCGAAACAATAAGTTTTCAGACAAGTGTGGAGGCTCCTTCCCCCATCTCTGGCACCATTGTGAGATTACTGGGTAGAAGATAGCAACAAGGTGACTGCAAGCAGACGATTTATAAACTCGAACCAGAGGATGGTGAGTCATCGCTAGCTTTTTCGTCCCAGTGTGAGGTTGCGGTAGAAGAGCAGGGAAAATCAGCTGAGACAGTCAAGAAAAAGCAGCCGGTAAAGCAGCATACAGGTAAATGACTACATCCAGCTGTTTTCCTACCTGTTTTTCTAAATTTCTCATTTAGATTTTCTAGCAAAATGCTCGAGAATCTAGAAATGGCTATCAAGCCAATGTGCTCCAAGCATACTTCTAAAAAAACTGCCGCTGCTTCGCAACTATTGTTTCTAGAAAGTGCCTCCTATGTTTCTGTTAGACTGTCCTCTACTTTTAAATAGCAATGATTGGCTTGATTGCCTCAAAGTGGGGAAAAAAGCGAAGCGAATAATAGAAGAGAAATTGTTGGATGTGAAAAAACTGGTTATCATTTGCTATGCCTTTTTTCCCATTGATATTTTTTTTCTAGGTGAAGGAAAAAGATGATAAATTTTTAGAGGCAAAGCTCAACCAGGAGAATCTGAAGCTTAAACACCAATCTGATATCGAGAAACTTCAAGCTGAATTGGTATTTTCTAATTTTGAGAAAAAAGCACTAACTTTTTTTTCAGAGCCGCTCCTCAATTGACTACCTCAAGGTGTGCAATGCCTTCACACCAAGGGGCATAATGGGTATGTGTTTTGTATTGGGTATTTTCTCTTGTTCCCCCTATCAGTATCTCGTAGTATTGCATAGAATATTATTTGAAATTTGGATAACTTGGATATTTTTTGATATTTTACTGTAAACATAAAGACATTTAATTTATTTTGCACTTACTTTATTCCAAACTTGAAAAGAAAAATTGAAAATGTTTGACGAAACTTGTTCAAAAATACAAAAACATGGACAAAGAACTTTAATCAGACAAAAAAATCGAAAAAGTAATCAAAATATTAGCAAAGTCAAACAAATGTTTCAAAATCAGCAAATATTTTCAAGAGCAGCAAGAATCAACGAATTAATTTTCTTTAGTATTTTTGAACAAATATCAGCTATTTGCTGATTAATCAGCGAAGATAGCAGCCCTGGATTGAGAGGAGGGGAATTTAAACACAAATCCTCATCGCACGAATATTCAATTAACCCTGAATTTACTTGCAGAACGTTTCGAATTCGATTACAAACTCCCCAGGAAGTTGGAATACCATGGACTCAAGATGGACAGGCACGGATGGTGGAGCCTAGCAATCATGGAAGAGCAATCAAACTTCTGCAAGTGCCTCGTCAAGAACGGTATGGATCTGAAGCAAGTTCCAGACATTTCAACAAGTCTCTATGCTATATTCTCAGCTAAAATTCACAATTCGTATCCCCAGCTGATAGTAAAGATCGACGGTCGAGTATCCATGACAGCAGGAAGGTTGACCAAGACCAGATGAAGGTGTTTTCTTGTTTGACAAAAATATTTAGGTTTGAAGTAAATGAATATGAATAAAATGCCCATGCTTGGAGACAAATAAAAAATTGTATCAAACTTGCTACAGTCGAGCTTCTCATTAAAATACTCCCTCATTATCATACGCCCTTCCATTAACATAGGGAACATACCGATTTTGCGTAGCTTAAAGTGGTTTAGAAAAGATTAGTGTAGAATTCTGAGCGATTAAGCCTATAGTACTGGATAAGTTTCCAACAATAATTTGACTCCTTCTATAATTAACCGCCCCAAAAACTAGTTATTTTCGGCTTTTGGCCACTCCAAAAGATTCTCAGCTGATTCTTAAGGAGAAGTGGAGATTGGTGTAGGTTGTTCATCCTTGCCTTTGCTTATCTTTTTGAATTCTTTGCTTCTTTTTGCTTTGTACAAGCTTTTGCGCTTTGATTTAAGCATAGCAGAAACTGAAAAAAAAGAGAAGTGAGAACGAAGACATATGATAAGCAGAATGATATGAACTGATCAGACAAATAAAAAATGAGGAAATATAAAGTGTTTCTTTCTATTTTTTGGGTACTTTTTGAAAAAAAAGGACAAATCTTTTTAAAAAGGACGGTCGAATTTCAAAAGACTCGGAGTCGCAAAAAAGAAAAATCGACGCTAGTAGCGAATACCCCCCCCCAACGATTTTCACTTTTTTTTACTTTAGTAAAAAGTACCCAAATTTATGTCCCAGACCCCGGAAAATGTGCGCAAACTCTTGATTAGTCACAACTTCCGTACGCTGGCCTGCCCCCAAGCCTAAGGGCTAAGCCTAAACTTGTTGTTTGCAAGGGTAGTTACAGCGATTTTATAAGGTCGGATTTTGGGGGGGGGGGGGGGGTATTCTATAGTAGCGCCGAAAAATCTTTTTTAAAAAGGACATATGGCAGCCCTGGCTAAAATGCACTTTGCTGGGGGTACGCGACGTTTGACCAAAGCCGTTTGACCCTAAAGATTTGCAATTTTCGCATTTTATATGCGTATAACAGTTTTTTTTGATTCACTTGAAGCTTCGTTAGAGTTTCTGATCGCGGTGGACATACTTTGCTTTTTTCACATCCAATTGCTCACTTGTAAAGTCTTCGGGAAGGCCTTGTCCACCAACTCTAATTGTTCCAAGCAGGTACGTTTTCTTCTCTCAAAGCATACTTCCCTTTAAATAAACAATTATCATTGAAACAATGAAAATAAAAAACCAGTTCAGGAGAAGTGAAATAGTTGTCACAAACAATTGTCCGACCTGCTTCCATTAAATCTCGGGTAAGAGTTTTGACAACCTCTATTTCGGAGCTAATGTCGCCTTTTCCAAGTCGAGATATTTGCTTTCCAAATCTGCACAACTCCAAAGTTTTAGACCAAAGTTGTTGCCTTAGACTTGATTTACATCAGAAAAGAGAATCGACCGCAAAATCCAATTAGAGTTTCATCAACTGTCACATATTCTTTTGGTGCTCTTTGTTCACGACAATTCTCTATCACTTTGTCAAATAGCTATAAAAGTAACTTCTTTTTTTGTTTTATCTAAAATTTAATACCTTTCGTATTGGCCTAAGTTACCGAAACTCAACTCACGGCCAGATCCTGAGAGTAAAAATTGGACTGGCATAGCTGAACCACGAACGCTGAGTCAAGGGCGCATTTTTTACTAATTTGTAAATCATGTTTAAACGACTTCAGTAGTCTAGTACCCCCTTTTTGTCCGGGTAGCTGGAGAAGGGTATCGATAAATATTGATACTTAAAAAAATTTTACAACATTTTGAGTTATAAACTTGAAAGCTTTTCAGACATTCTTCTTTTCTCTTGCAAGTATTTGAATTCTATACTTTAAAACCGTGAATGTTATGACGGATTTCTTATTGTGAGAATCTTATTATTTACAAAAGATAGAGGATTTTAACAATTTTTCAAAATAGGCCGAAGCCTAAAGAATATCTTTGATATATTTCTTTTGAAGCCTAAGTAAATTTTCCGAACTATCCTAATAACTTTAACCCAATTAATTTCTGAATCAAACCTAAGTAAATTAAAAATATTTTCTTTTCGAAGCCCAAGTTATTTTATTGTCTATTTAAGCAATCATATAACTTAAATTTTTTGAAGATGAAACATATATTTAGACTAGCTACCCCAGACTTAAGGATCTAATTCAGAGACGGTATCAAAGTACGAGGAATAACACTTTATGCATAAAACATGTTCTATTTTTAGTATGAATCTTTTCAAAAGACAGGTACTAGGGCAAGACTCTCCTATAATATCGAATATAACAGATCCTTAAGATAAGAAATCCATAGTAATATCTAAGAAGCAGTCTAAAGTATTCTCCTTGTAATAGAAAAGGTTATCGCTCAGACTACCGGATTTCCTTTTGGTTATGAATGATTTGTATTATTAAAAATATAAAAAAAAAACTAAAAAATAAAAAAATATAGATATTATATGACCCCTTGATCATAACGTATTCCGGGCATGGACTGGCTTTCTAATATAGCAATTGGAATACGGGGTTATTGATAAGGCTAGAATTTTACTCAAGCTACTTTTTTTCCATAACTGTTCTGAACTTAGAGACTTAAGTCTGGGGTAGCTAGTCTAAATATATATGTTTCATCTTCAAAAATTTAAGTTATATGATTGCTTAATATAGACATAAAATATTGGGCTTCGAAAAGAAATATTTTTTAATTTACTTAGGTTTGATTCAGAAATTAATTGGGTTAAAGTTATTAGGATAGTTCGGAAATTTACTTAGGCTTCAAAAAGAAATATATCAAAGATACTTTAGGCTTCGGCCTATTTTGAAAAATTGTTAAATCCTCTATCTTTTGTTAAATAATAAGATCTCAACAATAAGAATCCGTCATACATTCACGGCTTTAAAGTATAGAATTCAAATACTTGCAAGAGAAAAGAAGAATGTCTGAAAAGCTTTCAAGTTATATAGCTCAAATGTTGTAAAATTTTTTAGTATCAATATTATCGATACCTTCTCCAGCTCCCGGACAAAAAGGGGGTACTAGAGCTACTGACTTCTAAGTAATTTTATATGCTTAAAACGATTAAAAAGTTGTTTTCTGACACTTTTTTACGTAAAAATAGATTTTTTGAAAAAAATTCTTTGGCCAAAATAAGACTTATTGCCTTGGGGGACCAGGGCAAAACACCTTGTATTAAGGGATTCTACCGCGTTTTGGTCACTGGAGCTGGGCAAAAAGAGTCGCTTATGCATTTTTTATCAAGAGTCTTGCTCGGAATTATGTCTAGGTAAGTGACTCTGGATGCATGAAAAAGCATGCATACCAGAGTTTCTTTATGCGGTAGGCCCCAGTCAACAAAACTATGTTCAAATTCCATCTTTTGTGGTAACCAGGTACCCTTTCAGGTTGGATTGCCTTGGTCCCCCAAGGAAAAAAGTCGAACTTTATTCAAAAAATGTTTTTTCTAAAAATCCATTTTTGTGTGGAAAAATGTCAGAAAATAACTTTTGTATCGTTTTAAGCATATAAAATTACTTAGGAGTCATTTAAACATGATTTACAAATTAGTGAAAAATGCGCCCCCCCCCCCAAGTAAATAAGTGCCCCGGGCCGTTTCACTACCGGGGACATTTTATATTCAAACTTCTTCGAATTTAAAATTTGGCGCTAGTATAGAATGCCCCCCCCTCCCAAATCGGACCTTTTCAAAATTGCTGTAACTAACCTTCCAAACAACAGTTTAGGCTTAGCCTTTAGGCTTGGGGGTAGGCCAGCGTACGGAAGTTGTGAGTAAAAAAGAGTTTACGCATATTTTGGGTAGTCTTTAATTAAGTTTTAGAAGGAAAATTTAGAGGGGGGGGGGAGGTTCATTCTATACTAGGGTCCAAAATTTTTATTCATTATAACAACATTTAACATAACAACAAACCAAACAGTAAATAAAATAAACTAAATATCTATTTCCCATGACGAAGTTCAGAGCGATTCCACGAAGGTAGTTCATCAGGTTTCTGTTCTCATAGTCTGGCAGGACTGCAGTATATGTCATAGCTCAGAAATGGCCAGAAACATCTTTTTTCAAAGTTTTAGCACCTGAATCGTGCTTACAACACGTTTTTAGGGCGCGGACGGATATTTCCGACCAGTTTTTTTTTTAATTTTTTTCGAACCACAGGGGTTATGCTGGTATATATGACAATATAGGGCCCTTTTTCTGCGAAGTGTGAATAGTGTTTTAATGTCTTCTAAGTAATTCTTACACGCTAAAAACGATTTAAAGGTTGTTCACTAACGTTTTTCCTTACTAAAAAAAGGTTTCAAAAAAAAACTTGGTTACCACAGGTAAACAAATGCTTTGGTCTCCCAAGCTAATTAAACCTATATAAGAGTATTCTACTTCGTTTTGGTCACTGGAGCCAGGCAAAAAGAGTCTCTATCTGCATTTTCAATCAAGAGTATATCTCGGAATTATGTCTAAGGTAATCGCCACCTTCGGGGGCGCAGGGGCTTGGTGGCTTGGAGTTGAGATGCGCACACCCACATACCTTAGACACCAATCACTCGAAAGTGACTCTGGATGCATAAAAATGTATGCATACCAGAGTTTCTTTATGCGGTAGGCCCCAGTCAACAAAACTATGTTCAAATTGCATCTTTTCGGCGGTTTTTAGCACATTTAGGTACCCTTTTTTGGTTAAATTAGCTTGTGGGTCAGGTACATAAGTGCCGATACGATAAGAGTGGCAAATTATCTTCTATATGTACAATGAGGTGGGTATAATGGTGAAAACTGGTCGGAAAAAAACTGGTTGGGTTAGGTGGCCATTTTTTACTGGGGGAGTTATAAGGAAAATTTGGTCAAAAAGCGGCGGAGGGAGGAGTCCAACCCTAGTTTATAGCACCATTCGTTTACTAGCAGCCATTTAGAAATTGATTTAAACTGGTCACCTTATTCACATTCATCAAATGCCTTTTTCTCGGAATGAAACTTTTAAAAATTTAAATTTAAAAATCAAGGCTGATTTGTGATATGTGTGACCTATGTGATTAATTCTTATAATTCTTATCCTTTATCTAGGTTTCAACCTGAATGAGTTAAACAAGGTTAACAGCCATCACCCTTATCAAATCCAACTTTTTTTTTATTGAAAAAAAAAACAAAACAAGCCAGTGAACAAAACGACTGGCTTGGAATTGTGTTTTTTTCACGTTTTTTTCAGCGTTTTTTTTTACGTTTTTATACCTTAGACATAGCCGAGCAAGACTCTTAATCAAAAATGCATGAAGAGACTCTTTTTGCTCAGCTCCAGTGACCAAAACGGGGTAGAATACCTCAATATCGTATTTCCTCTAATAGAGCCCCCCCCCCTTTGTTTTTGACTAGAACTTCAGAGTTAGGGCCATTTTTGATTTACAATTTCAAGATTTTTGGGCATTCGAAAAATAAAGCCCCGGGGGCTCTATTAGAGGAAATACGGTACATGGTAATTTACCTTGGTCCCCAAGGCAAATAGTCGAATTTTGGTCAATAATTTTTTTTAAATCCATTTTTGTGTTAAAAAATGTCTGAAAATAACTTTTTTTATTGTTTTAAGCATATAAAAAGTTGAGCGGTCAAAATAATAAAATGGAGGGGTCAACTAAGTTGATCCCTAAAAAAGTTAAGGGGGGCTCAACCTAGTTGTCAACTTTTGGGTTCAATAGTGAGGGTCAACAACATTGTTGATCCCAACTAAAAGTTGAGGGTCAACAATGTTGACCGCGACTATGAACAGGGCTATTCGATAAATTCTTGCACAAAATCAGCAAGTCCAAGCCAGTCGTTTTGTTCAAATTGTTATTTGGGTTGTTTGCATGCAATCTTAAAACAAATTTCGCATATTTTTCAATTTCAAATTGTTGTACCTGCACAGCCCTGTTGACTACAAAAAAGAATAATTGTTTCCTGCAAATTTCGTCTTTATTTAAACAATTATAAATGGTTTAATGGTTTAATTATGGTTTTTGACAGCTTCAGTCTCAGAGAACTTGAACAACAAACTGTTCATTTTGGTGTCTGTGCCAGCTGATTGCACCTCTTCCCACACTCCATCTTGGATGCCTGTCCTGAATTTCGGGGTATTTCGATATAGTGTTAGGTACTAAAATGTGAAAGATCTCTGACCAGTTCTAGGATTTTTTCAGCTTACTTGTTTTTTATGTTAAAAGTGCAGCTCTGGATGCCCTCTCTTGAGTTACGTTCGGAAAAAACTTTTTCCTGTCGATAAATGACTTTTTTCAACAAGCTTTTTTATTTTTTCAAATTATTTTTTGGTTGGGATAAAAAAGGAATTCTGCTGTCAATCTGGTGTCAGAAGCAGTAGTTTAGCTGGCAGAACAATTTTAAAAAATTTTCGGCTACAAAATTTCCATGTATATTCACATGACCTAATTCTAGTTCTAATAAACAGACCCTCCCCTCATTCAAAATCGTGTTCCTATTAATTTCACTCATTTTTCGCACACTGCTATCAGGCAAGTTAGCTTTTGTTCCAAGCAAATTCGAAAATTCCTGGCGAACACCAGCGCCGGCGCCTGTCCAAGTATAATTATGTCACCGTGAAATGTACACATCAGGGCTGCAGCCAACTTTATGAAAATCATATCGAGGTATCAGGTGTCCAAAACAGTCAGATAATCAAAATCAGAAACCAGATATCGGCTGAAGCTCGTGTAAACATGAGCTGGACTGAGATAGATGGAAGACCAGCACTAGCAAACCGACTGCTGAAGACTATATGAAGCAAAGCAAAGCAGCAGTCACCCATAGCAAGTGGTGCATCGATAAGAAGGATACCTGTTTTGAAATAGCTAAGAAATCAATAGAGTTAAAGTTGAAATATTTCTAATGTATGTTTTTGTATTTTCGCGTTTGACTTTAGTTCACAAGAAGTCACAGCCCTGCCAAATTGCATGCGATCAAATAGCGGTGATCTAAGTTATTTCTCTCAGCGACCAAGGTAACCCCGACCCAAGCAAAACCAGAAAACAGTATCATAATAATTTATTTACAGGATTTCGATTCAAATTCATATTTCTACTCATAAACGACCACGATGTTAAAAGATTTGGCCAAACAACGAAATACTATTTTCTCATCATTCCTTAAGCTGCCAGCTCTCATAATAGCCTTTCCATCGCTTCCTTGCATAAGGTCTGGATAGGTCCGATGTATTTCAGAAGAGAAAGCAGCGTATAGACACTCTGCAACACTTGGTACTCGATGCAAATCTAAGCCACAATTCAATGGACATTCTCGAATTTGAGAGTCTTCCTGAGCCGCAAACGTCCAGACACCTTTCCTATCTGGCTTAAGGCCCTGCGCGTTCAGCCACCTCATTACATTCGGCCGTCTGTAGCCATTTTCAAAACGCTCTGAAAACCAATACAATAATCCAATAATCTGTCAATCAAAAAGTGGTGCTATAGTCAAAGCTATGTTTAACAAGACCGAAAAGTTTGTTCTTGCCCACTTTCAAACTTTTTTCGTTTTTATTTTTTGAAGGTTTTCCTTAGTTTTGATTCGTCAGACTCGTTTTACGACTATTAGCAACACCTCTTTTCAAAAATAAGATGTCTTACAATACAGATTTATAGGTCTCTATGGCAATATCATCAAGCTCGAAAAAAAAACGACTGGCACAGATAAAATTCTTGCAATATTTGAGACCAAGTGATCAAACATAACTGAGCACAACCTCAAAATTTTAGGCCAGAAATGAAGCCTCAAAGCAAAAAAAACTTTTTAGTGTGTATCAAAGTTAAGCTTTGACTCCACGCTGGTCCCATTGATAAGAAAGGAAATATAATAAAAGTTGCCCCATTTGCCACAAAAGTCTCCCCATTTTCTAATTTCCAGTCAAAAAGCAGAAAAGTTGCCCCATTGGCCAGAAAAGTTGCCCCATTTGGACATTTCATGTTGTTTTGCCATCTTGTTTACGTTGGCGTTGTTCGTTTTTCGTTGTTGTTGCGTCGTTTTACCTCAATTACCGATGTGACGCTAGGAGAGAAGAGGAAGCGAGGAAGAAAGCTCAGGGCAAGAGAGGGAAGCGCCCTGGTTATTGACTGATTTATGTTATTGAATTTGTTGTCTTTGAAGTGTTGTCAATTGTTGTTGAATAAAGTCAGTTGTTGTTTTGAGTGGTGCTGTAAAACTTTGAGAGCTACTAGTATGTAAAACAATGTATGACAGTATAAGAGATCGTGAATTTGAAAATCCGGCCAATGGGGCAACTTTTGTGGCAAATGGGGCAACTTTTCTGGCCAATGGGGCAACTTTTCTGGCCAATGGGGCAACTTTTCTGCTTTTTGACTGGAAATTAGAAAATGGGGAGACTTTTGTGGCAAATGGTGCAATTTTTATGGTAAATGGGGCAATTTTTATGGTAAATGGGGCAACTTTTCTGCTTTTTGATTGGAAATTCGAGAATGGGGCAACTTTTCTGGAAAATGGGGCAACTTTTCCGGCAAATGGGGCAATTTTTAATTGTCTTCCGATAAGAAATTACCCAAACTTCGAATAATATTAACACGAAAAAGATAATGACAGTAGGGACAAAAGCAAACACTTAACACAAAACGGCTCTACCCCGTTTCCGCCCAAATTGTTTCCGCCGAAAATCGTTATAGCCAAAAGCGTTACATTTCTGATTTATTAGATTGCTATATATGGTTTTTCTAAGTAATTTCTTGAATATTCTCATTTACAAGTTAATAAATAAATTGATGCCAGAGAGAAGAGCTACATTTTGAGCAAAAGGTTGTAAATGACCATACCTGCAAATTTCCAGAATCTCCAGAATTTTTCAGAATCCTAAACTTTTTCGAGAACTTCAGTAAATTTTGCAGATATGGTCATATAAAAACTTATAAGTTCTACGGAAATATCAGCAGGAAATAAATTGAAGAATGCTGCGGGAATATTAGCGGAAAATCAATCGAAAAATAATTCGGGGAAATCAGCGGGAAATGAAACCAGCCCGTAGGGCGGGCAAGCTCTAGTTATCAATAACTTTGGTACGCTTGTGTCAGTAACACATGCGTGGCCATACATCCATGGCCTATCATTTAATTTTCAGACCATAAAATTGTTAGCATAATAGTACACAGCCCCTTAAAATTCAAAAACATAATCACTTTGGAATTTTTGCGCCAAATTGAAAAAATTTGAAAAATTGACTGAAATGTTGAAGCTTGTAATCCATGTTACCTGAGGTTTATTGCTGATTTTATTTTTACTTATATCGCATTAACTTATTTGCAAACGGTTGCTCACATCAAGAGCATCAAAAATAGCCATTACTCGCCCCGAGAACACGCAAATTTTTGAGATGACAATAGTTTTTTTGGAATATATGCCAAAAAAAATTTCATCTGGTTTTGCAACTGTAACTGGCTGATATATCAAACTGCTTTCAAACCTTAAAAAGGAGGCTGAGGCCTTATAGAGGAGTAAATTTGCTGCGTTTGGTACCAAAGAGGTATGCAAAATGCAAATTTAGGGTGTTTTATGCAAAAGTTAGACAGAAAACGCAAAAAAACCCCTAATTTTACTCGGAAAAATGCCAGTTGTTTGCTTTAAACGGTCTCTAGTTTCTAAAATAACAACTTTACAAAAATCGGCTCAATTATTCTTGTAGCTGAATGTCTGGGTTATCTTTATACTATAGTATCCCTTTCCAATAATTACATTTGTTAAAAAAATATTTTCGTTTAGTAGAAACCGCTATTCCTGCAGGTGTATGACCACTATCCGAATAATTCAAAGGCTTTACCTGGCTATAGAAGAAAAGTAGCAGCAGTATAATTCGGAGAACTTCCACGCACAATGGACTGAGGGGGAGAGAGTCCAGCTAAGGTATTTGGCCCCCAATAAATGCCCTTTTTTTGACATGTACAAAGGATGATTGCTAAAAGGAAGGAGGCACTACCACTTTTCTTTCTTCAACTTTCCCCTCTCCTTTCTGCAACCCAACTAATAGTTAGAGCGAGGGTGTTGTGAAATATGGGTTGGTGATAAATTGCTAGTTTTAACTATGTCCAGACCGCAGTTTAGTTTTGCAAAATTTATGTCTGTGAAGTTGTTTTAATTGCTTAGGCTTACAATGGCACCTCTGCCACCAAATATGCCTAATGGTAAAACAAATGGTGGACATGGTGTTGTTCCTCAACCGAGAACCAATGGAGTGGGTATGTTGGCCAGAGCTCTCGGACATGTGTCCACTCTTCCCTGGTTAGTCAAGTTTTGGGTCGTGTTTAATTTATATATTTTTTGAATTTTAGTATACTCATTCGTATAAACAAGGTATATTTCCGCAATTCGTTTTATTGGGACACGGACTATTCACCCCAGCCCGATTCAGCCTCGACCGATTCACTCCAAGGCCGGACACTCTCTATAAAAAGGTTACACTATTTAGTAGTCAATATTATTAGTTAACAGCAAAGGGGACAGGGACGTTTCAGCAAAATTTAACAAAATGATGCGAATATCATAGGCGACGAAATAATAGCCGCGACGAAATTTTGTCCGTGTCTGGAGTCCGGGCCAAGGAGTATTTTAAATCGAGCTTCGACTGTGGCAACAAGATCGATAAAACATTAGCTAACTTTACTACATATGGATCAACAACACAAACGCCAGCGACCAAATGATCGTAATCAAGTATACACAAGTACCTCCTAATATAGAACAAAAATTCAGCAGATCTTTTATTGGAACGACAACAATGGCGAGACAATCACACAATGAGATATTCAACAGAGGAGAACTCTAGGGATTGTATTCGATCGGCAGATTCTTGCGACGCACCATTCCATCGCCCTGGAACCATTCGCGGCGGAACTGCTTGGCGGCTCCATCAGGCGTGTTGGTCCACTCGACAGTGATGCGATCATTCTGCGTATCCTCAGTGCCAAAATCGAACGAGTCGCAAGAGACAGCCATCAGCACGGATTCCTTCGGGTCGAGCACTCCACATGGGGGATCCACACCCAAGCGCTTGGAATTCGTAGTCTTGATAGCCCACCCAATACGACGACCGCCCGCATTGATGATCTGCAAATCAGAGAGAAATCAGATGGGGATTTGAAATTGAACGCCGAACTAACCTTGATATGATAGGTGTGCTTGTCGTCGTAGGGAGCGTTGAAGACCACCTTGGAATTGGGCTGAGTTGCAATGTCACCTGGCGGAACAGAAGCATCTTTCTTTTTGGAGCAGCAGAGAGAGAGAGAGAAGAGCAAGCGAGCACAACCAAAGCAGAACCACACAATGATAGTATTGAAGGAAATATTGCTTTATATACTCATTCTAAAAGATATAATTTGAACTCATTTGGTCTTGGAAGGAATTGTTGCAAAAAATCGTTTTCACAATGGTTCTGGTTTACTATTATCTAACCGTCTTCAGCATGTCCGAATTAGTCCAGAAAACAGGTTTTGGAACCCGAAAAAGTAAAAAAAGTTTTGCTTCAAGTGGACGACCACTTGGTTTGGCTCGTTCAAACTGAAAAATTTTCACTAAAAGTGAGAGTGAAAGTAAGACTGAGAGGCAATTTTTTCCTTTGGGTACACACTGAGAGTGCGAGTCAGAATGAGAGTGAGAGTGAAAATAAAATAAGGAAATAAGTCTAACATACTTTCTTATCAGACAGCAGTCCACGATTTCCTGCTCGATATAAGTTTAGTTAATGTTTTTCGGTGCCGAGTTTTCTGAGTGCCGAGTTTATGGTGCCGAGTTTTCCCTAGTCCGTGAAAAAACCTTTAGAAATAATAGAAACACGTGGAACAGGAGCTTTTGGATAAGAAAATTTTTAAGAACCTAGACCTTATTATTGTCGCAATTTGAATTGTCGCAAGTTGTCGCTGGCCTTTTTACCACGTCTTCTTTTTGCCGCTATCTTCTTATCACCAACGATTCTATTTACCAATGGTATCTTTCTACCAATAACTCTTTTTTACCAACAGATTCTTTTTACCAATAACTCTTTCTGCTAATAGATTCTTTTTACCGATACCATTAGTTTATCTATACATGATACTGTTCATTCAAATTTTATTAGCTAAAATTAGGGTTCGTAATGGAAAATTCCGAAAAAGGACATTTGGGTAAAAAAAGATTTATTTCATTTTATCTAGTGTTTATTGCTATTTTGGAGCGAAAAAAAGATTATGACTAAAACATCAACAATAAAAAATATTTTGGGTCCCGAAAAAAAGACAAATATTTTTAAAAAGGACGATCACGAACCCTGGCTAAAATATAAAAAAGGAGTGTGGTTTTATTGCAACAAGTATCCCCTGTAAGTATTCTTATGGAGTCATAGTTCTAGCTAAAACTCTTGGGAAGCGCAATGTTTCTTGATTCTCATCGCGTTCTATTGCGTGTGCATGCCGGCTTCTACGTCCCTTATTAGTCGACCAGTCATTTCAATAAGTCAATAAAACACTGGGGAATTTACGTGTGAAGTTTCATGTGAAATAGTGATTTCGGCGCTAGTAACGAATACCCCCCCCAAGCATCCGACCTTTAAAAATTGCTGTAACTACCCTTGCAAACAACAAGTTTAGGCTTAGCCTTAGGCTTGGGGGTAGGCCAGCGTACGGAAGTTGTGACTAATGAAGAGTTTGCGCACATTTTCCGGGGTCTGGGACATAAATTTGGGTACTTTTTAATAAAGTAAAAAAAGTGAAAATCGTTGGGGGGGGGGGGGTATTCGCCACTAGCGTCGTGATTTCAAACGCCTATAACTTTATCCCCCCCACCCTCGATCCGAATTTTTTTCAGCTAACTTGTTCAGTTTGAAATGCTGAATCAGAATCTACAATAAAAATCAGGTCGGAATATATGGAAAATGGAGAAATCGTTATTTTTCACGAAAATATGCATTTTGGAAAACACACTTTTTTTCAAAAAAAAGCGAGTGGTTCCAATTTCTCTATAAGAATTATTAGCAGTTCAAGACCTCAAAAGAAAGCGCAGTTTGAGCCAGTTCGAATGACACCAGTTTTTTTCAGAAAACTGCGTTAGAATGAGTAAAAATCAGTGTTTGGAAAAGCCAAAGCCAAACGCAAAGCCAAAGCCAAAAGTGCCGGCCAAGCCAAAGCCAAAGCCAAAACCAAAGACATAAACGAAAAGCCAAAATTTGGCCGGCCAAAATTTGGCTTTGTGTTTTGGCCTTGGCTTTGGCTTTTTATTTGGCGAGCCAAATTTTTGGCCGGCCAAAATTTGGCTTTAGTTTTTGGCTTTGGTTTTGGCTTTGGCTTTGGCCGGCACTTTTGGCTTTGGCTCTGATTTTGGCTTTGGGTGGCCATTTTGGTCTTGACCGTCCGCTTTCGGCCTTGGCTTGGTTTTTTCCTTGTCTTTTTGTCGAGTGGCTTACTTTAACACCTTTTGCATTACATCTTCTTATGTTGTCTCTGCTTGTATTTTTTTGTATGTGTTTTTATTTCTAGTTATTTTTCGCTCTCGACTCTTCTTTTAAGCACGTCATTTTTATTTTTTGTGTTACAGGGCCTCAGACTTGCGAATGTATCGAATGTGTTCCGCCAGTGGCGCTAGCTGCTCCGCCGCCTCCTTCGCCGCCAGCTAGCCTCATCATGACGCACAATTGGGCCGACTTCAGAACTTGTGATCCGTTCCCTCCTGCAAAAGCTATTCGTGCTTTGGCCGCTCGCTGACTACGTTCCTTGGTGAGTATCTGGATCAGTACGTTGCTCTGTGGTACCAGTCTGGTCGAATTTGAAATGACAAAGGAAAGATCGCTGCGTGCTTCTCTTGAAGTGGTCATGAGTATCGAAACACATTTGTTCCATCCAGGTTATCTACTTTATTGCTCTTTTTTTTTATATCTCACTAGGTGTTCTTATGGTCAATGGCAAGGAAATGCTTGCAAGGTGGACGTCCGCGACGAACGCGCTTCTGTCGGCCATGGTGGGACTGGAAAAGCTCTCGTTGGTCCAGTTGTCCATACTACGAAGGTTCTGTGTCACAAGGCTCGCCCTGGTTGCAACTTGCAAGTTCGACTAGCATGCATCAGAAAACATCTATCTACATCAAAGAAAATTGTTCTGTTGAATTGTTTGCTTCAGTAGAAATAAAATCACGTGAAATATTTGGCGTCTCGTGACCAGTGTCTTTAGTTGTGATAGGTAGCAGTACCCAGGTGATAATACGCAGGTTAGACCATGTTGAAAGGTGGACGAGGTCGTTTGAGCAGATGGATCAAACCATGTGAGGAGGTGCACTAGCCGTGCTTGGGAGGCGGAGCACTGCCTAATTTGAATCGTCTCAGTACCACCACCTTGGTATCGCCATTCATGGAGTACCCGCTCTTACTTAATTAGGAGAATAATAGAGACTCCACAGATTTTCTAATTTTCACAGTCGAACCGAAGTTTCCCTGAAGGCATTGTATTTGAGGAAAAACATCTTAGCAATTAAGTGCAGCAACATTTTTATTTTATTAACGCAAACGCCAAACAACGAGACAGTGCGAACATAAGAAGTTATACCTGTTTTAATTGATAAGGAGGAATATTATCTTGACCACTGGCTTCTTATAGCACTGACCCTGAGGGCATTCACGATTCAGATGGCCGGTTTACTGGCAATTGTAGCATCAACGTAGCATCTGCACCACCATAGCTGCCGCCACCACCGCCGCTTCGAGGCTGAGTGCATTCACTGCATTTTTACTAAAAATCAACATTTATAGCAGAATGGTGAAAATTAAGAACAAAATTTGAGTGCACTTTTTAAAATGTATATATTTCGGTCAATATGCATATTTCACATGGACTGTCTCTTTTTAAAGTTGTTCAGGAAGAATAGCAAAACATGATGGACATCACAAGAAAATTTTTTGAAAAAAATCGTGGTAAATATTCCTTTATGACTTTATCATTTTTTCAGAAAGTCTCTTTTCAAAAAGTTTTTACACCATTATGTAGCCAATGAATTAAGCTTTGGATTGTGATATAACATACTCAAAACTTTGATAAAAGTCACACATAAAAACAAGAAATAATATCAAAAAAAATTGGATTTCGAGTACTCGAAATTTCGAGTACTCGACAACCGTAGTTTGGGCTAAGGTTGGCAAATTTTTGGTTAGCTGGTAAACTCACCTGCACACATGGGATTCGCAAAGATTTTTGACGGACCTGCCAAAATTGAACAATCTTTTTTTGATTGGTTCCAAACTTGGTTTTGCCAGCAAATCAGCCAATCCTATTTTGGGCGACTAACAAGGAGGAACTCTGACTGTGACCTGGGGAAACTTCGATGACAAATTTCTTTTTGCCCATTCTTGTAGAGCGTGCCCAAGTTTTTGAGAAATCTGTCTTCCCAGCTCTGAAGGTTCACAAAATGTGGTAGAAGGGTCACTCAAAGTTCAAAAAGCACCTCGATACCCACATGGTTTTTCATAGCTGACCCTTTGGCCATGGGTCATTCTTAAAATTTTTATTGAGTTTCAGACGTGGGGAGTCAAATTCACATGGGATTTGAGAACGCTCTACAAGAATAAGCGCATAAAAAAAATTATCGAAAAAACCTCAGGTCACAGTCAGGTCCCTCCCTTGTAAGTCTAAAAGTACTTGATAATTGTTTCCATGTAGTATTTTTTCACGTTTCGAATTCCAAAAGAGGATTTCTCTAATTTGTCCATCACCAGATAAGAGAAAGCGAGCACAACCAAAGCAGAACCACACAATGATGCTGTCCTCGGAAATTTATCTCGGAATTTTCGGAAATTTTTTTTAAAGGATTCGACAAAAAAAGTACTATTTAATTTCAGTATTCCAAAATTATTTAAATGGGAAACAAATTTATTTGTTTTTAACTAAATAGTAAAGCTGAATTTGCAGGGAAGACAATCAAGATACTCCTTCAGCTGTGGTAATTTTCCATAATCTTAATAATATATTTCTCCTCAACCCTAATTCAGGTGGTCATGTCTTTGCCAATCTCTGAGCAAGCTGGTCAGCCAGTTCTGCCTTTAGTGAATGGCTCAGCCCCCACCACAGCTTCAGTGACAGTGTCCATGCCCTTAGTCACCCCTTTACCTCCACTCAATGCCAGTGTTATGCCGAGAAGAGGGAGTGCAGAAGACAGGAAGGAGGCCCACTACAGTCCTGAAGAGATGGAATATAGACTGCGCAAGGGGGAATCCTTTCCAGTGCTCTCAGAACCTACACTCGCAGCAAATCATATAATGGAGACCAGCAGCAAACACACAGAGCTGTTTCCGCAGACCAAGCCATGCGATCCCCCCTCTCACAATCCATGGCTATGATTGTGGACAGCTCGGATGAGGAACATCGATCAGGTTTTAAAGATTTTCAGAAATTTAATTTTTTTTCTATTTTTATTATTTTTGACTTTGATATTTTTATGTCTTTTTGTGAACTTTTTCGCACATGCCAAAAAGGGTAGCATGTGCAAAAGTATACCAACAACTGAATACAGATTTTGACTGGGTACAACGATTCCGTGCAGTGTCAAATTTTGCCTTGGTCCCTCTTGTTATTTTTTTAAAACTTTTTTCGATCTTTCTATTTTTTGACGCACTTAGGCTTAGGCAAGGTAGGATGGACTCAAACGTGTGCTTTAAGCATATTTTTTGGACTTTTGCAAAGAAAACTGTATGCAGTCATAATGTGTACCCAGTCGTAGGTCAGTCGCTGAAAAGTGGATTACTGCTTATTGGAAAAAAATTAAGAGGGGGAGGGTAAAAAATCGGTCAGTGACAGATTGCGCCATTTTCTACACGGAAATTTCAATTATCGCAATTTATCGCTGGCTAAAAAATAATGGTAAAATGGCAAAACGCCCCAAGAATTACCTGCAAAATCAAATTTGGAAAAATTTGTTCAGGGTTGTCGATTCGAACATTATTTGAAAATTTATACACAGATCTGAGATATATTTCGAAAAATGTCAAAATACACTCGACGAATGTATAACGAAACCACCAAAAAGTTCGTTCCCACCGAGGGTTTGACACTTTGACACTTGTGCGCTTGGGGGGGGGGGGGGAGGGTAAAAAGGTACCTATACATCTCAAAAAAACCAAAAAGATGGAATTTGAATATAGTTTTGCTAGCTGGGGCCTGCCGCATGAAGAAACTCTGGCATGCATATTGTTTTTATGCATCCAGTGTCACTTTCGAGTGATTTGCGTCTAAGGTATGTGGGTGTGCGCATCTCAACCCCAACCAACCAAGCCCCCTGCGCCCCCGAAGGGGGCGCACGGGCTTGGTTGGTTAAAGATGCGCGCGCACTTACCTTAGACATGATTCCGAGAGAGACTCTTGATCATACATGCATTAAAGACTCTTTTTTCCTAGCTCCAGTGACCAAAACGTGGTAGGATACCTTAATATACGATATTTCACCTTGGGGGACCAAGGCAGTTGGTCAATCTTGGTAGCCAACTTTTTTTTGTGAACTTCACTTTTTAGTGCGGGAATTGTTAGAAACAACTTTTTATCGTATAAAAAATACTTAGGAGACGTTTAAACCATATTCACAATTAACCAAAAAGCCCCCCCCCTCAGTGCACAAGTACCGACACTTTTTTACCAGATTTTGAAGTCTTTTGCTAGTTTTCTGTGGGTATTCCAACCCTAGACAGGAGCGAATTTTTTTAGGGGTTTGTTATACAGGGCGTCGAAGGTAAAAAAGCCGCAGATTTTTTCTTCAATTATTCGAATATTTTAAAATACTCGATTCGAAATTTCGAATATTGACTCGATTCGAATATTCGAAAATCGGACAACATACCGTATTTCTTCTAATTAAACAGCAATTTTTCAACCCCTCCAAAATCAAGAAAATTTGTGGTCGATCTCAAATTTTTGGGTGAAAATATAAAACCGAAAAAGCGGCATCGGTAGAGCTCGTGGGAGTTAAAAAACGCAAAAAACTAGCAATGCAAAATATTTACTTTGGGCTGATATACAGACCCTCAAATTATGGGTGCCGTTAAGTAGAGGACAATCCTAAATTTGTTAAATCGAGTGTAGACCGCACTATTTAATACAGTTGAATTTCGATAGGAAATTAGTAATAAACTTTTGTCACTTTTGAAAAAAGGGGGTTTGTTAGTGTTTATACGGTATTTCATTTCCATTTGCAGGTATTCTGGGTAGATCACTCTCCAAAAGTAAAAGGAAGGACACCCTTGACAACGGCGACACCAAAGCTTCTTCTAGTGAAGAGGACAGTGGAAATCCCGCCAAACCCAAATCCCGTCGGAAAGACTCTTCAACCCACAGTTCTAACCACAAAAAAGGCTGTGGGACACCCCAAGTTGATGCGTTTGCCCAGAGTTAGTTCACCTTCAGAAATTGAGTTGCGCACCAATGGCCATCCTACTAATTTCCATAGTGCTACTGATTCCAGGTGATATATTTTTTTTAATTGAATTCTTTAAATTTCTTGGTCTTATCAAATTATGACTAATCATCTTCGAGAAGATTTTCAACAAGCAAAAATCGAAATTTCTTAAAAATAGCAAGAATATAGTCAACTCTTGATATGCCGAGACTAGAAAAACATCGAAAATAATCGAAAGGTAGAAATTTTAAGAATTCTAAATTGAGAAAGAAAAAGTACCGAAAATGCAAATATAACCGAAAATTCAAAAGAAAATTTTTAGTTCATTGGTCAATTTGTTTCAAAAATCAGAAAAAGAAAAGTGTCGAAAATGTATAATATTTTTTCTGGTCCTAGAATACTCGAAAACTTATTTCTGGTCCCAGATTTGAAAACCATTTTTCTCGGTGATTTTTTAATCAATTATTTATTTTTTTGAACTAGCGTGTAGACCAGGACCTCAGTTTTCCAACAAGTTATCAACTGACCAAATTACGCTTCGAAAAATTAGAGGAAAAAGTCTTAAAATGGAGCAAATTTCGGAAAATAAGATCCTGGGATACATGAAACTGAAAAAAATTCAAACCCGATCAATTTATCACCGAGAAAAAGGGCTTTTCGAATCTGTGGCCAGAATGAAGTATTTCTGCGGCTATTTTAGAGCATCCTAGGATCAGAAAAAAGATAGCATCCGTCGAAAATCTGAATTTCGATACATCCCCGTATACGGCTCGTCAAAATTTGAATTTTATAGCACTAGAAAACTTTCGTGCCAAGACCGATTCCCAAAAATTATTGATTTTTTTCTTACGCATACTACACCGTCAAGTTCGACTCCTGTTCGGTGCAACACCTTTTAGACCCAGCTAGTATTTTCACTAGCTTTTATGCCGCTAGCTCTAAGTTTTGAATTATTGCTCCGCCTTTGGCTCTAATTATCTATTTTCAGCGAGAGAAAGAGGGTTGCGTCGAAAGCGAGGTATTTCCACAGACTCACTGTTCATCTAAAAGTTTAATTTGAGAAGTGGAACTTCTATATCTGATGATGAGGAAGTGACTCCCGAATTGACTGAAGCCAACAAAGCTGAACTAGTTCAGCTGGAAGAGCTGTCCAAGTCTGGCGACCACAGCAATCGCCTCTTGTATTTTGCCAAAAGGGTATATGGGAGTCTGTGCGACATGTTCTGCTAGCTAACAAACGCATTGACTTTACTCTGGCTGACCAGGTTGGTCAAGTATTTTCACCTGACCCTTGGTGCCGGGCAAATTGGCCTTTTTGTTTTTTTACTATTTTTTATGTTTTTCGTTATTCTTTGATAATTTTTTAAATTTATTAATGTTTCGGGACATTAGACATTCTATACTTGTATTTCATAAAATTTAAAATTAACGAAAGGGTGTAACTGAAGTGCAATATCAAAATTTGGAATTTCGTAAGAAAAATTTCTATTATTTCATATACTTTATGTTAGGATCGGCCTGCCTCCGACATTATATACCAAAAAAATATCATTGCAAACTGTGTCGATCTGTAAAAAACATATTTTCAAAAAAATGGCGTATAATAAAAGTTATGACAGTTTAAAAGTGTCTGTTTTTCTTGAGACACCCTGTATACAAAATTACAACTTATAGGATGGCTACACAGCTCTACTCCTTGCAATCAAGGCATCCAAAGTGGACTTGGTGGAGAGCATGTTGGACAAGGGGCTGACTTGTATGCCATCACCAAGGTAGTTGACTTACATATAAACAACCACTAACTGTAGCTGTTTGAAGGACCGGATGAGTGCAGTGCATGTAGCCGCCAGATGGGCCAATGACCACATGTTGCAGACACTCATTGACAAACGCATGGATGTGGCCAAACCTGCGGGGTTTGAGTTTAATATTCTGGCAAATGTTTAGTATGGTTTGTTGCAGGCATTTGGTCGATGGCCCATCCACCAGGCTTGCCAGAGAACCTCTTCCAAGGCTTATTATGTGTCCAATGTCTGCTGCACACTAATAGAGCTTCTCGCTTGGCTGTGGACAAGAAAAAAACTGTAGGTGGACTTTTTAAAGAAAAAGCGAATTGTGGGAATCGAATACCGTATAACCTTAAATGATTTCTCTGCCCCAAAAGTGAGTAAATGGCCTAACGTGCCCCCCCCCGTCAAATGTCTCTCGTCAAAATTAAAAACGGTGTAGATAAAATGCCTCAATTTTTTCCCTGTGGTGCCCCGCCCTTGGGATTAAAATGCGTTTAAAAACATATAGTTGTATTGCCCCCCCCCGTCTCGTCAAAATTTTTTTGATTTTTCGGCTACGCTCATGCAACTCGTTGGTGTTTCTACAATCTTGATACAGTCAAACCTCGATTTAAGGACACCCTGGAGACCGGCCAAACTGCTGTCCTTAAATCGAGGTTCAATTATACTAAAACGTAAGAAACCAAAACCAAAAGACCCCAAAAACAGATGTCCTTAAATCGAGGTTTGACTGTAGGAGAAAATTTAATTTATTCTATTATTTTCTTTTGTCCCCGAAATAGTGATTGAATGATGGTGTTCAAAATATTTTTGGCTTATTTCATTTACCGCCAGCTTTCTTCTTTCTTCTAGCCTGGCACTTTTAGGAAACTTTGAAGGCACTCTAAATTTTAGAATTAAAATAGCCGCATTTCGTCTCTTTTTTGAGGAGGGGAATAAATGTAGGTTAAAGGGGCATACCAGCGCGTTACACTGAAAATTAAGGCGGGACTAGTGTTTTTCAAAAATCTTTCTTCTGTTCACTCTTTTCAACTCAAATCTGATGTTTATGACCTTATGCTACTTTCTCCGATTACAACATAATAATGTTCACAGATGCCTATCCACCTGGCCATCAGAGCAGAGAACATGCCTATTGTTCAGTTGCTGTGACTAGAGAAGCGGATTTACAGATTCGCAAAGCGGATGGCGATGGCAACACCCCATTGCATTTGCTGCACAACGAAGTTGGAATCTTTAAAAATTTTAAAAATGTCACAAAAGTGTAAATTTTGTTTTGAGGCAACGACATGCTAAAACTGGTGGTAGAAGCAGGTGGTGGAGAAGATGTCAACACTCAAAACACCATGGGTAGAACTCCACTGCATGAAGTAGCCCAGATAGGGGACGAAAGAATGTTGAAAACTATGGAAGTTGAATGCAAATGCTAACCTCATGGACAAGGTATATACAAATACCACATAACCAGGACTACTAACTCAAAAGACGCCAAATAATTCTTTCAAAATAATGCATTACACGTCAAGTTTTTTAGTAAAGTGTATTTTCGAAACAATAGTACTTTTTTAGGCTCAAATTGAAAACAAATTATGTTTACCCCTCGAATTTTTAAAACTCATTGTTCTCAGTGTTTATTTTTCAATTTTTTATTCTTCGCATTAGCATGTAGCCCAGAAGCTCTAGTTTCTAGCAAGCTATAAACTAGTTCAATGCAATTTAAAAAATTAAAAAAAAAACAAACGGTTTTGAAAACAGACGTGATTTCATAAAAATGAATTTTTATCAACCTTTTTCTTAGCACATCGAGCCAGTTTATAGCTTGTCAGAAACAAAAGATTCAGGGCTATAAATGAAAATAAAATAAAAAATAAAATTGAAAAGTAAACACAGAGAAAAATGAGTTTTAAAAATTTGAGGGGGTAAACACATAACTTAAGGGTGTTTTTACCTACAGTCCTTATCTTTATACAGGGTGACCCAAAAAATCTTTGTTTACTTGTAAAAAACCATTTTTGTATTCAGAATGGACAAGGTATATACAAATAAATAAAAAAACACACACAGCCCCCTCCCCCAATAATTTTTAGGCATCGGCTTTGGGCTCCCTTTGGGGCCTCTTTAAGCTCCCTTTTTGTCCCGCTAACCCTTTTTAAAATTATCCAATGGTATGTAAAGCGTCAAATTTAGTTAAGAAAATTCAGAAATATTAACAGGGTGTACAGATCGAAAATCACAAAGTTAGGGTTTGTTTCTTAAAAAGTAGGTGTTAGACCAAATTCTTTTTTGAACCAAGACGTTTGTGCAACCTGGTGGAGGAAGCGCACAAATTCCTGATTTTCGATGTTCAAAATCAGGGTTTTAATCAAAAAATCAGGAAATCACTAATAAATCTGGATATCTGTGCCCCGTGGTTTTTTAGTCGAACACAATTTTATTTTTTGAATACAAAATGGGCATAAATTGATTGATAAACCTAAAATATGCCATGAAAAACCTTAAATATGCCACGGAAAAGCGAAATTGATATTAAATTGATATTTTGCGTTGATTTTTCTAAACTTTTTATAGTATCGTGTAGCCCAAAATCTCAGCTTTCCAACAAGCTATCAAACTCTACCGAATTATTTTAAAAAAGTAGATATTCGAGGGTTTAAATGGAGTAACAAAAACATAAAAGTTACTTCAATCAAACCCCTAAACTCTATCATTGTTAAAATGATTCAGTGGAGTTTGATAGCTTATTAGAAAGCTGAGATCCAAGGCTACACGATAATAAACAAAATGTCAAAAATCAAAACAAAAAATTTGTCAATTTAAGGTTGAAGTTTTTTCGTGGCATATTTCAGTTAATTCGTGGCATTTTTTCAGGTTTTTAGCAAACCAGACCAGTTATAGCCATACAAAATCCGCCGGAAATTCTAACTTTGTTTTAGGAAGAAAAGACGCCTTTGCATGTAGCCGCCGAAAGAGGTCACACACATGTTGTGGAGACCCTGATTGACAAGTTTGGATCGTCGATTCGCGCAAGGACCAGGGATGGAAGCACCCTTTGCATATCGTGACTAACTAACCTATTTCAAATCCCTCAAATAAATAAATAAATAAATAATAATAAATAATAAATATTTGTAGGCTGCTGCAAGTGGTCATGCGGACACTGCACTTGCCTTTTGAAGCGGGGTGTGCCCTTGTATATGCCCAACAAAAAAGGTCTGTTTTATATAGTCAAAATGTCAAACCTCTCAAATTTAATATCTACACCCAACACTTGACACACATTTTTAATTTTTTTTGCCAACTTTGACATTGAAGTCTCGAAACTCGTGAGATGTCTCATTATTAGAAAATCACAAGAGTCAAAGAAATTAGTCATTTTTAAAAACTTAATTTTAAATCAAATATACCTTAAAGACCTACGCCGATCAGTTAACGAAAACCCAATTAAAGTACAGGGTGTCCCAAAAAAAATCCCAACTCTTCAAGGGCACCGTGCGAACATTTTTTTATTTCACTTTTTCTTTAACGATATGTCATTTTGTAGCCCTGGAAATTCTGGTGCATAGACGTTTCTCGAAAATGAAACTTTTTTCATTTCGAGAAACGTTTCTCGAATTTGAAACTCAAAAGAGTAAAATATCTCTAGGGGTATATATGTATACATGTAAAGATACTTATTTAGACATACCAAGGGTATTTGGCCGCTTCGCGGCCAAAGACCAGCACACTCCACATTGCAAGGGATAAGCGTACATACACGTGTTAACCCCTAACCCCGCAATGTGGAATATGCTGGACTTTGCCATCACATTCAGCCAAATACCCTTGATATGTCTAAATAAGGTATACACCTAGAGATATTTTACTCCTTTGAGTTTCAAATTCGAGAAACGTTTCTCGAAAATGAAAAAAGTTTCATTTTCGAGAAACGTCTATACCCCGAAATTCTCTATCAAATGGTATAAAAACATTTTATTACTGAAAATTTTTTTGGGTAAATTGACAACACAAAATTAAAAACCTCGATTTCAAATCCGGAATTTTCAGTTTTTGTTGAAATAAAGAATTTGCAAATTATTTAGAAGCTGGTTGTTAATATCAAATTTTTTTCGCAGAAATGTTTTGAAGACATAAATTTGTAGCTCTCTCTTTCCTCTTTCGATTGGTACATAAATCTTTTTCGAATGTTATTCGAAAAGCGACCATTTGGCTCTTAACACATTTTGGGTCATATTAGAAGTTGACAGGCATTTTGAAAACTTGGGTTTTTTCATTCTGAGTTTTTTTTCAAAAGACCATATATCAACACTCAGATTCAAATTGTTTTGTTCTGTAAAATGGTTTTATAGCTCTTGACATGCGCTACATGATGGTGTTTACAGCTTTTGAAAATTTATTTATTTTTTTGACCATTAAATACCTTAACAAAAACTGAAAATTCCCGGATTTGAAATCGAGGTTTTAATTTTGTGTTGTCAATTTATCCATTTTTTTCAGAAATAAAATATTCATAGACCATTTGATAGAGAATTTCCAGGGCTACAAAATGACATATCGTTTAAGAAAAAGTGAAATAAAAATGGTCGTACGGTGCCCTTGAAGTGTAGGGATTTTTTTGGACACCCTGTAGCAAAAAAAGAATACGTAGACTCAAAGCCGACGAATTGTAAACGAAATTCCGGTTCGTTTGAGTCCAATAATATACCTGTCATTTTCCAAGGAAATTTAGAAATTCTTATATTGATGACGCTAATACAACTTTTAATTGTACACAAGTTTGTTCGGCATCACAACACCGAACTGTCGACAAAATATAGCTCAAAAACCACATTTAAAAAAAAACAAAACTTCGTATCAAAACTATTTGCGCTTAAAAGAGCATGCCCGTGCGTTACACTGAGAAAAAGCGGGGGTACAACTTATCAAGGGGACCAATAACTTTTTTCTTTTTTCTAGATTTTTAAGTTTCCCGCCTAACTTTTAAAAGTAGATTAAGGTCATACATATGTCGAACGCGAAACGAGTGAAAAACGGGATGGTTCAAAAAAAATTGCTGGTCTCCGCCTTAACCTTTTGAAACGCACGGGCATGCTCCTTTAACAGCTTTCACCCCTCATTTAAATACATCTGTATCAAAATTGTCAAAAAATAAAGCGAGCTCTATGGGGCACTTTTTGACCTAGGTGGGATTGAATTTTTGCAGGGTCAACTTTATCGAAATTCTAGTTATAACAAATTCTGACGCTACTCGGTTTTACCCCTCCCAATAATCTTTTAGGGGTACCTAAAAGCATATTTTTTTAAGAAAAAAGCTGGAATTAGTAATTGTTTGGCCCTGAGCCTAAGCCTAAGGGCCAAAGCCTAAGCCAAAGCCTAAGGACTAAGCCTAAAAATTATTGGAGGGTAAAACCGAGTAGCTGTTTTTCGGAGGGGCAAAACCGAGTAATGCCCAAATTCTTCCCTTTTTACCTATTTTTAGGCGCTTTGGGACTGCACTCGGCGGCAGCAGCTGGTTACAATGATGTTGTGAAAGTGAGGCTAGCATTGGCCTTAAGAGCCTAAAAATATACACATAAATTGTTGTTCAGATGCTCATTTCTCGTGGAACAAAAGTGGATATACCCACAAAAGTTGGTCAAACTAATACCGTATATGCTCTAATAATACCTCCCTCGATTTTTTGACTAGGATTTCAGAGTTAGGGCCATTTGGATTTAAAATTATTAGATTTTTCAGGGGTTGAAAAATAATCCCCCGGGGGATTAATAGATCATATACGGTATTTATTTACCGTATTTCCTCTAATAAGCGCCCCGGGGCGCTTATTTTTCTAACCCCGAAAATCGGAAAATTTGGAATTCGATTTCGAGATTTTGGGGTGCTCAACCAAAATCTAAAAAGTGGAATCGGTAGAGCTCGTGGGAGTTAAGAAAACGCATCAAACAGATTTGCAAAATATTGCTTCTACACTGAGATCCAGACCCTCAAAGTCGATGGGGCGCTTATTAGAGGAAATACGGTATCCTGATCCAAACCCAATATTTCTGTGCAATTGCAGGACAACTACACTGCCCTGCATGTAGCTGTGCAGTCAGGACAAGCTTCTGTGGTGGAGACCCTTCTTGGCTATGGTGCTAATGTGCATGTTCATGGGTAATCGGCTCAAAAACCACAAATAAACATTTACTGTGTGTATTTGAGAGGCCAGATTGGCGAAACTGCCCTACATGTGTCTGCAGCTTTAACAGACACTGAGTGTGCTCAAATGTTACTGAAGAGTGGTGCTCAACCAAATGTAAAACAGACCGATGGACAAACTTCACTGCATATTGCGGTTTTAAGCACTGATCACATGCATTAAGTTATTTTCTAAATATTTAGGCCCGAAGTGGAAATGTTGACATTGTTAGGCTTATGCTAAAAGGTGAAATTCAGATACCGGACTTGAGAAAAAAAAATTAAATTTATTTTCAGAAGGAGCTGATCCACAGTTAAAATCAAATGTAATAAGTTCAGTTTGGCTAATCTATTTTCGTCGATAACCGCTCCTAAAACGGATTCTAACGGATTATTTGAAAAATCAAAGCCTATATCCAAACTTGAAGTTTTTGAATGACATTTAAATTAAATCCCGGGTATTATACCCGTGTATTAAGTCCCCCGAGGGAGTCATTGTTCAACCTTAAAATTGGGAAAATTTTGAGGTCGATCTCGAGATTTTTGGGTGCTCAACCAAAATCTGAAAAATGGAATTGGTAGAGCTCACGGGAGTTAAAGGGGAGGGGGGGACTTTTACGGCTACTTTTTAAAGCGGATTTCCCCTGTGCCAATCAATGCTATCACAAAAAAAATAAGTTTGAGGTGTGAAAAATTGAGGGTGTACTGGCACAACACCAACATCCGTGTATTCCTTAATTTGGGCATCAAAAGTTTTGATTTAAGACCCCCTATTTTAACCCCTTTGTTCCCCAGCTGGGTCAGACGCTTTTTTTACCCAAGTGTCAGCCATCGATTTTAATGATAAGAGTTAAATAAATTCAAAAGTAAAATACAGTATTTCCTCTAATAACCCACCCTGCTATAATAATTCACCCCTCAACTTTGGGTACCAATATCTCAGCCCACAGAAAATATTTTGCAAAACTGTTTGGTTAATTGCGTTTTGGCGAATTTCGATTAGGCAATTTTCGGCAATATTCGTTTCGGCAAGTTTCATTTTTGGCGAGTTTCCTTTAGCCAAGTAAAATAGCAATCGATGTTAAAAGGAGTCACTTTGGAGTTACTTCTAGCGACTCAAAAGAGTACAGTGAGAGAGGAAAGAGAAGTGTCCCGCGCGAATTTGAATTTGTCAAATTCTCATTTGCATCAACAAGTATGGTCCTACATCGATTGCCAACATCGATTGCTATTTTACTTGGCTAAAGGAAAATCGCCAAAAATGAAACTTGCCGAAACGAATATTGCCGAAAATCGCCTAATCGAAATTCGCCAAAACGCAATTGACCAACAGTTTTGCAAAATATTTTCTGTGGGCTGAGATATTGTACCCAAAGTTGAGGGGGTGAATTATTATAGCAGGGTGAGTTATTAGAGGAAATACTGTATTTTACTTTTGAATTTATTTAACTCTTATCATAAAAATCGATGGCTGACACTTGGGTAAAAAAAGCGTCTGACCCAGCTGGGGAACAAAGGGGTTAAAATAGGGGGTCTTAAATCAAAACTTTTGATGCCAAAATCAAGGAATACACGGATGTTGGTGTTGTGCCAGTACACCTCAATTTTTCACACCTCAAAATTATTTTTTTGTGATAGCATTGATCGGCACAGGGGAAATCCGCAGGATGCAATTCCGAAAAGGATAATTCTGCGGCAGATAATTCGGCGGAAATTTGATTTTTGACGTCCCTGCTAGACAAAAATTTAGTTCATGGTCGACTGCATACCAGTGTTCTCAATAGTCAGAGGCAGAATGGAAAGTCAGAATAAAATTCAAAAATTCTGACAGTCAGAAAGCGCGGGAAATTATTCTGACGGTCAGACTCTTTCTGACTCTCAGAAATGACGATCAGACAGGGAAAAACAGCGTGATCTGATCGATTTTTTTCTGACTCTCATTTCTGACAGTCCGAATAATTTCCCCCGCTTTCTGACTGTCAGAATTTTCGAATTTTATTCTGACTTTCCATTCTGCTCTGACTATTGAGAACACTGCTGCATACCCAGGTGCTGTTATACGTTCAACTTGAAGTCAAATTTAAGATAGTGATCTTTCAGTATTTTTGTCCTGAAAGGAATTTGAAATTGGGCAATAAGTAAAAATTTGACGAAGGTTAATGGGAGCGGAATCGACCATACACGAATCCGATGTAAGAGTTAAAGTTTTTCGCCTATTAGGAACGTCAAAAATTGAAATTCCGCGGAATAATCCGCCGCAGAATGTTCCTCCGCGGAATTATCGCCGTGCCTATGGTTGAGATTTTGCTGGAACAAAATCTTTTTGAAAAATTCTCGACAATTTTCTCCAAAACCGAGCAAAATCTCCAGTCATTTTCGCCCCATCGTCAACTGTACGTTGAAGACTGTATATATATTGTACGAGAAATTCTACAGTTATCGAAAGTCTGAAATCCGAAAAATCGAATGAGCGAAATCTAGATTTTGATCGAGAAAAAACCGAGAAATTTCTCGTGCAATTTTCTAATTGGCCAGCCTAGCCGTGCCCATTCATCGCAATTCTTTTTTCGCACTAAAACAGCATAAACTGCTAGCACACACATTTTTGAAAAAAAATTAATTTACGTGTTGGCTCCCCTAGCCACCCTGAGGCTTAATAATCTTATAACTACTAATTTATGACTACCACCAGGATTTGAATCTGTTTGAAAATTTCGAACTGGCGGCTTTTGGGACGAAAAGACCGTCGCCCCGTGAAAAATTCCTCAGTTTGAGCAATGGCTAAACGTTGGCAATATTCGCGCTTTTTTTGTATTCGTGCGAGTTTCACAGTTCTTGTGGCTTTCCTGTTAGAGAAAATAAGGTACAGTCAAACCTCGATATAACGACACACCAAGGGACCGCCTAAGGGTGTCGTTATATCGAGGTGTCGTTATACCGAGGGTTCATTTGACTAAATTTTAGTCATAGCTGACCAAATTGGCAAATTTTTGGGTGTCGTTATATCGAGGTGTCGTTATACCGAGGTTTGACTGTATTCTTATTTTCTCTGTTAAATAAAATTTATCTCCTATTAGAATGGCGAAACACCTCTCCATGTGGCTGCCAAGGTGAACAAACACGCATTTCAACCCTTACAACTTTAAATTCTTTAGCAATGTCATTTTGATGTGATCCAACTAGTTCTTGAACATCTGAGCAATGTGGCTGAACCTGCGCTAGTCAAAGCTTATGTAGATTCCATTACTGAAGTTGGTATTTTAGAACGTTATTTACACAAAAATTCAGATATCGCTGATAGTTGACTTATTTACTGAGTGGTAATACCTTTGGCTGAAGTACACTATTTGGGGTAGCCGAAAATGCGTTCGAAACGGCTTTTTTTCAAAAATTATCATACTTTTTGAAACAAAAGTTCTTATTTCAGCAAAAAAGTTCTTCTGACGTCCCCCAGTAGCTGAAATTCCTCAGGAATCCGTATAAAAAACAGAATTTCAAAAAATGCTTGTGCGCTGAGATATGACCCAAAGTTGAAATGTGGCATATTGGCACCCCAATATTAAGGCATATCTCAGCACACAAGCATTTTTTTAATTCTGTTTTTTATACGGATTCCTGAGGAAATTTCGGCTACTAAGAGACGTCAGAAGAACTTTTTTGCTGAAATAAAAACTTTTGTTTGAAAAAGTGTGAAAATTATTGAAAAAAATACCGTTTCGAACTGACCGTACACCCTTTTTGCCCAGCTCCAGTGACTAAAACGGGGTAACATACCAAAATGACAAAAAAATCACAGGGGGACCAAGGTAAAAAATGGCCGGAAATCACAGGGAGACAAAGGCAAATAAAAAAATCGAGAAATGTTCTCCCTCACTTTTTCGCCTTTCCTATCGTTTAAAACGGCCAAAAAAATACTTAGACCTAGAAAAACGCGTTTTTGGCTACTCCAAATAGTATACTCCTGCCGTACTTTCTAGGATGGAGAGACGAGTATTCACTATGCCAGTCAAATAATGTCCAGCCATGCTCACTACAGTGATGAAGACGCCAAAATAATGAGCACATTGATTGACTATGGAGCGGATCCGGCTAAGCAGACATTCACTGTAAACATTCTGCTAGCATAATATTGAGCTAATAACTCATACGCATCCTGAAAGAGTAGTTAGAAATTAGTGAGCCGCTATTTTTGTTCGAAAAAAAATTTCAACGGAGAATAGATAATTGCGAAACTTTTTAAAGCAGGACACAATAATTAACGACCAGTCTAGCCAAGTCAAACATAGAGTGGTATAGCAATCTATAATGCTCGGATACCCTGCTAAATGTGTCTTAGGATATGAAGGGATACCGAGTTATGAGATCAGAGTTTATCTCTGTATTTCAAAAATATAACACAGATTTCACACACGTCTATTACCTTCACCCTCATATTTCACTTAACCGCTATCTTTATTTACTAAACATTTACAGTCACTCTATTGCTAAAGTGGCAAATAGAAAATATAAGAGATTTTCAAAATTAGCCGAACAACTGCTTAACCAAGTCTCTACATAACACAAAATTCAGAGATATAAACTTAAGTATGAAATACCATAAATAACTTTATTGTCCACAGAAAATAAATAGCACAAGCTTTGATTGTCAATATGAAAGCTTAACAAATTTGTGTAACCACAATTAGACCTTTGATTCTTGTTCTATCATTGAAGAGTTTCATTGATTCTTAGCAGGCAGAGATTTGCTCCTTTCTGCAAATAAAAATAAAAGTTAAACTCATAAACCTTCAAAAAAACCTGGCAGTCAACAGACATCGGCGTGAAATTGAGAAATCCGTGAGGAAGGCTATCCAATAAGTCGACGCTCTTGACAGGGCCACCGGCATCGCGCATCTTCTTTGCAAACATTATAGTATCGTCAAGCAGCGGATCCAAGTGACAAGCCTTAACAAAAAGGATGCAATGCAGACACAACAGACAGAAACTACAGGAAACAACCTACCACAAACCGTACTGGAGGCAGTTTTTGGAGAAGTTCATCAGGGGCGTACAACGGCGACATCAAATAGTCTCGAGGAAGCTTTAGTTTCAGAAGCTCAGTAAAGTGCGATTCATGCTTCTCGGCCTCCTAAACAATCATTGTAAAATCAGATGATTACTCAAATCTGAAATTATACTTCTAACTGAATCTGCGCCACTCGCTCAGACGACATTGTGACTGCGCGCTCCAACTTGTACTTGTCTGCATATCCAACAGGAGTCTTCGGAGTATCCAACCAATCGCTAATATTGTCGTAGACGTGTCCAGCAGTCAGTGCAGCTGTATCGGCAAAGCTCTGACTCAACGATCGGGTTTTCGGACGCTGAATAACAAGGCTTAAGAAAGCTGAAGAAAATTGAATATTGAGAGGTACCAATTGTTTCTTTTGCAACTCTGTAACTCTTCCTGCACTATGAGTTAGCCGTCTTCTCGCGGACTTCCCCTGCGGCTTGTAGTATTCGCCAAGACTTTTCGTTGAAGCAGGAGAGGAAACAGCTGAGCATTTCCTCCCGGCACCAGTTGAAGTGGATACGAGAGAAGAGCGGCGTTCTGGACCATCCATGCCATCAAAGTAGTCTTCTTCTAGGGAATTCTCGCTGCAGAGATCCTCAACTTCGGCAGAGGAATCGTTGGCCGTGGAACGATGAATGAATCTAAACACGAAGACATACAAAAGAAATTAGAGAATGAGGAACTTCAAACCTTTTGGTAACCGGATGCGTTTGCAGATAATCGACGAGATACTGGTCGAAATTGCTCGAGGCAAGACATATGTGAGAATTATCACCATCCACACGTATAGTCTGTGTCGTATCATTAGCATTTGCATCTTCAATGATTTCCGGCTCCATACACTGCAGCTTGTCGAAGCACTCCACCAAAGACGGCTGCGAGGAGACATTCGCGGCAGGGTCTTGTGTGAAACAATGCTTGTCTAGTTCCTCATCCGAATAAGAGCCCGTATAAGCTGCGGCACACCTGATCACAACACCCATGTGTAGTAAAGGATCCATAAACTGAGTACACGAGAAGGCGACGGCAGATACTAAAACAGCAGATTGCGTGGGTAAAAAATCCAAGTTTTATACTTGGAACAAGAAGGGGTGTAAATAGGGACTATTCCATCAGGAAGTCGCTTGGCTCCCAATTCAATTAGACGAAGATTCACAGATACAATCAAGTTGCCACCAGCAGAGTCACCGACCATGCAAATTTTGTCTCCAGTCCATCCTATAAATGACGAATTACGAGGAAAAGTCAATTGGCACACAATAAACAAACCAAGCTTTTCAGGATTCTTCAAGATCCAGGCATAGGCGTACAACACCTCTTCCGTCGCTCTTGGGAATGGGTTCTCCGGCGCTAGCGAGTAGTCGATCGAAACGACCGGACAGTTCAGCGACTTAGCCCAACCACGCAGATAAGTCTAAAATGGAAAAATCAGCATAGGATACACAAAAAATCTACCTCATGAGATTTCGAGGAAGTTGCGACATAGCCTCCACCATGACAGTGAATTACAAGGCGAGAAGAAGGCGGCAATTGACGAGGGGCACTCTTGTGGCTCCGAAATAGTAGGAATTAGACAAGAGCCACAAAAACAAACTGAAAAAATTACTAATCCACTTCGGTGTGAAACCGAGAGCACCTTCATTTTGATAGGACACACACCAGTATGAGCGGAAGGAACTGGAACGGATATTTCACTGCCATCAATAGCTTCCAATTGCAAAGGTCCGGATGGAGCAATTTCTCGATTTTCACACAAAGCCATAGAGGGACAGAATAGCTTACTGGACGGGAGTTCAGAGAGATTCCAGAAGCCGCGACAAAATTGGATATCCGCTTCACGAGTAACCTGTGAATATGGTATGTGAAAAAGATAAATGTATGCACGAAGACTGACCTTGATGATTCGAGTAGCTCTTTGCTCCGGATTCAATAACATTGTACCGGACTTGATCAGCGATTCTATAGAAGCGGAGTGTGGATCGAACATCAAACTGTAGGTTGCCAGAGCCACACCAATAAAGCTGAAGATTTTGGTCACCGACGGAGAGAACTAGAACGACAACGATAAATTACACGGTCTAAAAACCGATCAGATATTTAACCTGAAAACCCAGAAGACGTCCGTAGAAGCAAGACGCATCCAGACTCTCAATTCCTTTCATGATGCCATTGAACTGTTCATAATCGCCTCCCAACGGTGGAAACAACGAATCTTGGTCAAGCATGGAGAGCATAGCAATCACCTAAATATAAGAATAAAAACAGAAATGGTTTGGAAAAGATCATACCTGATGAAAAGCAAGAGTCAAGAAACGGAGAATTGCACCAAAAGCCTCAATCAACTTGCAATAGTGATAAACGCGGAACATCATGGTATTTCTATTGTCGGAACAAGTGCGCAATGTCGAGATCAAGCGAAGAAGAACAACGTCCGAGATGCAGACCAGAGACCTAAAAGTTGACCTCGAAAAAATAATCAGAGGTGAAGTGAACATACCTGAACCCATTGCCCGGCGTATTTTCATCGTAGTCATACTTTGTAGCTGCTTCTTGAAGCTGTTGGACAAGACCTGGAAAAAACTAATCAATCTAAAGAAAACAAGCGAACTAATCACTAACCTCTGATTATGTCAACCGACAGGAAAATTTCATGGCAGCATTCGGAAATTCGAACTGCATAGCTTGCGTACATGGAAGACTTGCACCCTCGAAAATGAGATTCATTGTCTTCAGCCAACTAAAACTGAATAAATAATGTCACTAAGAAAAGGCTAAAGAGGCAACCTGTTTCAGGAGATTGAAAATGGCATCACGTTCAACGGAAAGTTTGTCACCCAAAGCCTGCATGGAAGATGCTTCGTCAAAAAGTCAAATCTAAAAATACAGTAATCACATCCAATAAACTAGAAAAGGCTAGGTTCGAGTTCACGAATCCAGTAACTGTCGAGAAAATGTCAGGAAGGAATAAAATCTCACAAGAGTAGTCGTACAAAAATAAGTTATTTTGTTCGATTGGACGCATGGAGTGTGTCTTGGATAAGCTCAGGAATTTTTTGCGTTGTCTTGCAACGTGATGTTCTGAAATATTCTTTTTTTTTTTTTTTTTTATCGGCATGGTATATTTTTATGGCTAGCTGTCTCGAATCAAAAAGTGTGGTAGCAGTGTAGACTTGGGTCAGCAAAATGAGAGCTGGATTTAGGGAAGTTTGCAACAACAAGTTTTACATAAGGAACAGATTATGGCAGGTCAGAATTTTGGTCCTGGTGTTTAACCTGAACATCACGTCCTTTTCGTACTCGGATATCCTGGTCACCGTTTTTCGACCAAATCTAATACACAAAGTTTGCCAAGAAAGTAAGAAAAATATGTGGTTTTGGCAGATAGATTGTAGGCAGAGAAATTTGCTTGGCAGTTATCCTTCTACCCAATGTTGACATTATTAAAATGCCAGAAATAGCAAAAAATTCAGAAAATTTATTAACCACTCATTTAGACCAATGAAACTCCTATGCATTTGTGTGCTCGATCTGGGAACGAAGCTGTGCTCTTAGCCATGGTCAACAAAATTGGACCTGGTAAAATATAATGATCTAATATAGCCTATTCTTGCATTTCAGGTGTCACCACAATTGTGCAGAACAAAAAATCCAAGGTGATTTGCCCCTTTTCGAAGTAAACTCAACAAAAAGTTATATTTTTCAGGTGGTTGGTCACCGTTGCTTGAGGCGTGTGCAAGAGGACATAGTAATAATCTTTGTAATGGACTTGTAATCGTATGGTAAATTTGCAGTTGGCGTGTCCAAAATATTATTGCTTCACCATGCCCGTATAGATGTGTTTGATGACAACGGGAGGACTGCTCTACACTTGTCTGCCTCTAATGGACATGTGGAGCTGACCAAACTGCTGCTCCAAAATAAGGCTTTTGTCAATAGGTATAATTAGTAAAAGTGCACGTCCTCCACATCCTGGGCCTAAAGCTGCGCCAAATTAGCTAGAACCGTTTTTGAACTGGCCGCTGAGAAATTCTTTTTGAGCTATCAATTTGGTTGGTGTTTTGGTACTGTATTTTTGGCCACAATTGTATTGGTCGGCACATTATAACGTACACTTATCACCTATAATTTATCCCTTTTTCGAAATTCGCTATTCCGAACTGGCTGTAAATTTGACACGTGTATAGACGAAAAAATTAAGAGCTTTCCACTGCAGTGTCCGATTCCTTCTTCAATCTTTGAAATTTATCAACAGTTATTTTTACAGCAAATCGAAAACGGTTGGTTTACCTTTTTACATTGTAATTCAAAAAGTTTGAAAGATTTTTTGGCCAAAGCTTTTTTCTAGTGCGTATTTTAATCTGTTTTCATCTGGGTTGTACATTGGTCATTCGGACTCTGGTCTCTGTATGGTCTCAGGATGGGCAAGGCCCAAACCACAGGGAGATCAAGCAAAAATCGTATTTTTGAAAAATCTTTTCAGATTCTGATCCGTTCTTACAAACATACTAAAAAACTGTACAAATAGAATGTCTGGGTCATTTGACCGTTATTCAGGAAATTTTAAAAATTGAGAGATTTTTGGTCATTTGAAGTCCCACGAAAATAGATTATGGCCAAAAAATCGCCAGAATTTTCATGAAATCCTGCATTTTGTTCAGGAGAGCCCCTTTGCACTTGGCCGCTCAGCATGGTCACATGAAGGTTGCCTAATTTTATTTACAATAGTTTTTATCTTTTTTCGTTTACAGGTGGTTAATGTGTTGGTGCAGGAATATCAGGCTGGACTAGAAGCAATGTTCTGTTGCATTCAATATTTGCTGTCGATGTAATTGTTTAACTTGTTTAGAACGCTGGATAATCAGACGGCCCTCCACTTTGCAGCCAAATATGTGCGTTTCAAAATTTGATTTCTAGTTTCGAAAGCACCGTGGCATTGTTTAGGGCCAACTGGCAGTGAGTCAAGCCCTGTGAGATATAATCTAGCTTTAAATTTCCCTTCTTTGCATAAATAAAATTTAGTCTAGCATTGGGAGCTAACCCTAATGCTCGAGATGACAAAGGGCAAACGCCCCTCCACCTGGCTGCTGAGGTGAGCCTCTAGAAAAGTGAAAATAAAAGCAAAAGTTTATACTTATTCTAGAATGACTACCCAGATGTGGTCAAATTATTTTTGAAAATGGTAAGTCTGTCTCACACGCTCGTTGTAAATCTCAAGCCATCTCAAAGAAAAAAGTTTTACTCAAATTAAAAAAAATAATTGGACACTTGTTTACTTCGGGGGGAGGGGGGTTCCTCAAAATTACGTTTTTACGAAAGTAACTGACTGCTTAGATGCCCCTGGAGGGGTACACATTTTGAAAACATACGTTTTATTGTGTGCTGATATGCGCTTGCCTATCCTTGACTTAAGTCTTCTCTAAGCGAAAAACCTGATTATACAGAGACCCCAAAAAGGTTACAACACATTTTTTATTGCAACAACAACAATGGCGAGACAATCACACAGAGAGATAATCAACAGAAGAGAACTCTACGGATTGTATTCGATCGGCAGATTCTTGCGACGCACCATTCCATCGCCCTGGAACCATTCGCGACGGAACTGCTTGGCGGCTCCATCAGGCGTGTTGGTCCACTCGACGGTGATACGATCGTTCTGCGTGTCCTCTGAGCCCAAGTCGAATGAATCGCAGGAGACAGCCATCAGCACAGATTCCTTAGGGTCAAGCACTCCACACGGGGGATCCACACCCAAGCGCTTGAATTCGTAGTCTTGATGGCCCACCCGATACGACGACCGCCCGCATTAATGATCTAAAATCATAGAGTTAGATGAGGCTAGAGAAGTAATCACTGAAAGAACCTTGATATGATAGGTGTGCTTGTCGTCGTAGGGAGCGTTGAAGACCACCTTGGAATTGGGCTGAGTTGCAATGTCACCTGGCGGAACAGAAGCCATCTTTCTTTTTGGAGCAGCAGAGAGCGAGAGAGAAGAGCAAGCAAGCACAACCAAAGCAGAACCACACACTGATGACGTCCAATAATTTTTTCGCCTTTTATAGTATCCTTTGGCAGAAGGTTTTTAAATCTCCTTTGTCTCGACACGAATTTGAAGAATAATACTCAACAATTTTTTTCCACTAAAATTTTTACTTTTCCACCAACGAATGCTTCTCCACGAGATTCGTGGTTTTTGAGGCTAGAGGACATTTTTCAAAAACGATATTTTTCCAAAACGACACTTCTCCAAAACGACGTTTTTCCAAAACGACACTTTTCCAAACGACATTTTTCCAAAACGACACTTTTCTAAACGACGTTTTTCCAAAACGAAATATTTCCAAGGGTCTAAGATAGCCAAATTGATAGCTTTTGGTGGATTGATTAACGTTTCTGGTCTGGTCGAGACAAGCACTGCGGCTCAGAAGCGAAAGATCGAGGGAATCAAAGAGGCTTTCGCAGCGTTCAATGCGGAGGAGATGGGCAACAGCATGGCCCGAATGGCAAACGCAATCGACGGGATCAATTTAGAAGATGTGAACATTGATGGAGTCTGAAATGGTTTTGTCTGAAGTGGAGTATTATTATTGTTCTCGGATTCTTTTTTTATTGAAGCATGATTGGTGGACGAAATTGGGGTTTATTTGTGTCCGTTAGATGTCTGTCTGGTTGTATGGGTATAGAATAACGAGGTTCTGTGAAAATTTAAAAATGCCGGTAAAAACAGTAGGGTTTTAGACAGTGGTAAACTTTAGCGGTTTGGCAGCCAGACATTTTCTACTATTAATAGAATTTGTCGCGCGACATTTTCTACTATTTTAGAATTTGTCGCGCGACATTTTCCACTATTTTAGAATTTGTCGCGCGACATTTTCCACTATTTTAGAATTTGTCGGCTAGAATTTGTCGTGCGACATTTTCCACTATTAGTCGAAATTGTCGCGCGACATTTTCTACTATTGTGTAGCGGTTAGAATAGTCTGTTTTTGCTTCCTGATCTCTCGTATATATATTTTTGCTGGTTGCAGTTCAGAATCCCCCCCCCCACGGGACTGATCAGGTGGAGGAGATAACTTCATATTCGTGTTTCTCGACCCCGATTTCATGAGAAAGCCGGCTGTTTTTTTGGTTCTGAGAAAAAAAATTTTTTCGAACCACAGGGGGGTATCATGGTTTTTTAGTCAAAATTTGAAAAATTTAAATTGGCGCCTTTTGAATTTAAAAGGGAATAAAGGCTGTATTGGGAGGGGAAGGGAATAAAAGGGGGCCACTTTTATGGCAGAACATTATAAATTTGAATATCTAGATTCTTCGACTGCCTCACCATGTTTTTCAACTGGGCCGTGGCAAAAAAAGACTCTATATGCATTTTATGGTCAAGAGTACTTCTCGGAATCATGTCTAAGGTAAGTGCGTGCGCGCATCTCTAACTCTCAAGCCCCCTGCGCCCCCTTCGGGGGCGCAGGGCTTGGGGGCTTGGAATTGAGATGCGCACACCCACATACCTTAGACACAAATCACTCGAAAGTGACTCTGGATGCATGAAAAAGCATGCATACCAGAGTTTATTTATGCGGTAGGCCCCAGTATTCAAAACTATGTTCAACATCTTCTTGTTAGTGGGCCCTGTTTGATCAGTGGCCCCCTTTTATTCCCTCCCCTCCAATACAGCCCTTATTCCCTTTTAAATTCAAAAGGCGCCAATTTAAATTTTTCAAATTTTGACTAAAAAACCATGATACCCCCCTGTGGTTCGAAATTTTTTTTTTCTCAGAACCAAAAAAACAGCCGGCTTTCTCATGAAATCAGGGTCGAGAAACACGAATATGAAGTTATCTCCTCCACCTGATCAGTCCCCGTGGGGGGGATTCTGAACTCAAGCCTTTTTTTTCGCAGAAATGTTTTGAACACATAAATTTGTAGCTCTCTCTTTCCTCTTTCGATTGGTACATAAATCTTTTTCGAATGTTATTCGAAAAGCGACCATTTGGCTCTTAACACATTTTGGGTCATATTAGAAGTTGACAGGCATTTTGAAAACTTGGGTTTTTTCATTCTGAGTTTTTTTTTCAAAAGACCATATATCAACACTCAGATTCAAATTGTTTTTTTCTGTAAAGTGGGTTTTATAGCTCTTGACATGCGCTACATGATGGTGTTTACAGCTTTTGAAAATTTATTTATTTTTTTGACCATTAAATACCTTAACAAAAACTGAAAATTCCCGTATTTGAAATTGAGGTTTTTAATTTTGTGTTGTCAATTTATCCATTTTTTTTTCAGAAATAAAATATTCATAGACCATTTGATAGAGAATTTCCAGAGCTACAAAATGACATATCGTTAAAGAAAAAGTGAAATAAAAATGGTCGTACGGTGCCCTTGAAGTGTAGGGATCGTTTTCTTCTTCTTGTTAGTGGGCCCTGTGTGATCAGTGGCCCCCTTTTATTCCCTTCCCCTCCCAATACAGCCCTTATTCCCTTTTAAATTCAAAAGGCGCCAATTTAAATTTTTCAAATTTTGACTAAAAAACCATGATACCCCCCCTGTGGTTCGAAATTTTTTTTTTCTCAGAACCAAAAAAACAGCCGGCTTTCTCATGAAATCAGGGTCGAGAAACACGAATATGAAGTTATCTCCTTCACCTGATCAGTCCCCGTGGGGGGATTCTGAACTGCAACCGAAAATGTCGCGCGACAAATTCTGAAATAGTGGAAAATGTCGCGCGACAAATTCTGAAATAGTGGAAAATGTCGCGCGACAAATTCCACCGATAGTAGAAAATGTCGCGCGACAGATTCTAGCCGACATTTTCTATTATAGTGGAATATGTCGCGCGACAAATTCCACTAATAGTGGAAAATGTCTGGTCGCCAGCGGTTTTGCTCTTTGTCAGAGAATATGCATGGAAAAAATGTATAGGGTTTTTTGTATAATGCTAAATTTTAACAGGATTCGATAACTGCTATTTCGAAAACTTTCGTTTTTAAGAATTGTCGGAACAATGAAAAATGTCGTTTTGGAAAAATGTCGTCTGCAAAAAGGTCGTTTGGAAAAATGTCGTTTAAAAAATATCGTTTGGAAAAATATCGTTTGGAAAAATGTCGTTTTGAAAAAACTACATTTGAAAAGTGTCATTTTTGAAAAATGTCCCCTAGCCGTTTTTGATAGTTGCGTTCGGGATGGTATTTCAGCATTGTTAATTAAAGTGGTGGTCAAATAAAAAGTGAATACTCCTGCAAAACTTCTACACACTTCCTTGTAACACCATTCCACTTTTATAAAAATTTAAATACAGTCAAACCTCGATATAACGAACCCCTGGGGATCAGCCATAATCTTTGTTACAGTCGAATTCCTCAATGACTTCACCCCGCAAGTTCATTTCCGCCCAGGGTCCGACACTTTTTTTACATTGATTTTCGGGTAATACTTTACTTGAACTCCCACGCCTGACCCACTTTTGAGCTGAATTTTGGAAATCCGATTGCACATTCGTGTTTCGCGACCCCGATTTATCCGGGAAACAGTCATCAGATTCTGTGAAAGTATAATGCCTTGGCCACAATGGAGGTGGGAGGTGTGAGGTGCGAGGTCGAGGTGGGTGGGGAGGTCAGGGTGGCCACAATGACCTCGCACCTCGTATCTCGCACCTTGACCTCGCATCTCGCACCCCGGTAGAATTTTTATTTTTAAAGATCCATTTTTTCTGTTGGAAAATTTTTTTTGGATCATATAGGTTCGAAATAGCCCTCATCTTATAAATTTAGTCCTTTTCAGCTTTTTTCGAAGTTTTTCTGAAAACTTCAAAACAATAGCAGAATACGTTTCTTGCCGTGGACTATTTCAGTAAAAGATATTTTTGGTGGATATAGTTTGGTTTGACTGTTTGATTGATCCACAGTATGTTTCAGACCTGTTCTTAGTGCGCTGGAATCATTTTTTGTTTTATTTTTAATTTACCACTTCAAACATCTTCAGTATCCAAAACTACACAAAGCACTTTAAATTATCTCTGACCATCCTGAACACTCAAAATCGCTTAAACCATCTAAAACAACTCATAACCAGTGATGTGAAAATAAATTATCAAGCATGTAAGCACCCGAAACCACCCTAACAAACCCTACTCCCAACAATAGTTTGAGTTAAAAAAGGACTTTTTCGTATTTTATGAGATTTTGATTTTTTAGGCCATCCAGGAGGACATCTAGCTGACCAGGAGGTACTTAGGAGGTAGCCTACGTATTGTGGTTGGGGTAATTAAAAACGCCATTTAGGTCCTAACAAACCTAATTCACCACAGCATTTTAAGTCAGAAAACACGGAATTTTTTTATTTTTCAGAAATTTTGACTTTTTAGGCCATCTAGGTGGATAAACACCTGACCAGGTGGTATATCCCGAAGTTTCGGCATCCAACTGGGGAAACTAGTAATTTTGGTCTTATTAAACCAAATTTAAAACTATATATTACATAAGAAAGTATGATTTGTATTTATATTTGTTTTTAAATTTACATCCAGGTGGATATCCACCTGACCAGAAGGTACCTACCTAGGGGTAGGTAAAATCGCAGTTTCGATCCTAACAAACTTTTTATCCTATAAAGATTTGGGTTTGGTTTGGGGGCATTTAGGGCAGTTTAATGGGTGTCCAGTAAAAAGGCCTACGCAAAAAGGCCTACGGTAAAAAGGCCTACAAAATGCTTTCAGCTAATGATCATGTTCGAATCCTTGTGGTAGTCTTCCTTGACCAATAGTCATAAACTAGTTTTTATAGGACCATTTAAACCTCAGATTGGATATAGGGACCCGTAACTACCCGAAGCGAGCATCCACAAGTGGACATCCAAGTGGACGACGCGGTTGCTGGTTCGAATCCACCTAGGTGCATACCTTATTTTTCACCATAATTTTAGATATAAAAAGACTAAGGTTTTACTTTTCAGGACATTTGGGTGAATATACCCGTACTCTAGAGTTACCTGGATATCAACCTGTCTAGGTGGTACCCACCCAGGTTTGGGATCGGGTAGGTAAAATCGCACTTTGGCCTTTTTTTATAAACTTTTTTATTTTTACGCCATCCTGGCCAGATGGTACTTACAGAAGGTATTGAAAGGTATTGAAATTGGGAAAACCAGGTATTGAAGTTGGAAAAAACCCAATTATTCACACAACTTTAAGTTAGAAAAAATGATTTAAATTTCATTTTCAAAAAATTTTAAGTTTTCGGGTTTGGGTTTGGTTTGGGGGCATTTAAGGCGGTTTTAGGGTACTTTGGGTAGTTTAGGATGGTTTGCGGTAGTTCGGGCAGTTGTAGGCCTTTTGTGTAGGCCTTTTTACGCTACTCCGTTTGATGGTACTTGGGATAGTTTTTGTGATAGTTTGGGGTGGTTCGGATACAATCAAAAAAAAATTCAAAAAAACCCTAAAAAAACTGTTTTAGTCCCTCCTGTTGTTTGAAAAAAGTTTCGAAATTGGAAAACAGGTCTCAAAATTGGAACTTTTTTTCAATGTGGGAAACTTTTCCCAAAGAATGGAAAAAGTTTCAAATTTTGGAAACGTCTCTACCCCGCTGGCTCGAATCAACCTGGGTGCATACCTAATTTTTTACCATAATTTTCGATATTTATTCGAAAGTCCATCGCTACCTCGCACCTCGACCTCACACCTCGACCTCGTACATCTACCTCACACCTCCATTGTGACCACCCGACCTCACCTCATATCTCGACCTCGCACCTCCATTGTGGGCACCCTGACCTCACCTCGCATCTCAACCTCACACCTCGACCTCGTACATCTATCTCACACCTCCATTGTGGCCACCGTATAAAAAAATTCGATTTGCTTTTGTCGTCCAAGGTGAAATTTTAGAAAAATAAAAAAATGTCTTTTTCGGACATTTCTGATATTTCGGACCAGACTGACGGATCAGTTTCGCCAAAAGACTTCGAAAATCAGTGTAAAAAAGTGTCGGACCCTAGGCGGGAACGAACTTGAGGGTGTACGTTATTGAGGAATTCGACTTTATATCAAGGTTTTCGTTGTATGGAGTAGAGCTGATTGCAATGCAATATTGCATTGTAATTAGACATTTTGGGCAAAAAATATTGCATTGCAATATTGCAAAACTGATTCTCGAAAATATTGCATATTGCATTGCAAATTGGTGAAACATTGCAAGTAGTTTTAAAATTTTAGTCCCATTGTGAACTCTCAAACTCTCAAAATGGCTCACCCTGAGACTGACATAAATTTTTCTGAAATTAATTGATTCTATCAAAAAGTCTTTCTGACATAAATTCAAACTGACAACAATTTGTCTTGACACGATTTTTTTTGAATAAATTTGTTTAGTAATTAAATGTTTATGCAAATAATTGTTTTCAATTTGTTTTTAAACTGTAGATAATCGGAGATTGTGTTTGATAGTACCGAACTTACGATTTTAGCAACCTGAACACCAAAACTTTGGGTAGGTACTACCTGGACAGGATACCATCCCGGTGGACTAGAAATCAAAAATCAAAAACGAAGTTTACCCAAAATTAGAAACACACTTTTTCTTACATAAATTCTATGAGAAATTGGGTTTGAGAGGGCCGAAATTGCGATTTTAAACATCCTAACTCTGAAACTTTGGCTGAGTACCCTTGGTTCAGGGGTAGGTACCCCTTGCTCAGGTGGATACCCACCTGGATGGCCTGAAAAATGAATTTTTAAAATCGTGTGGTGAATCCTGTTTGTTAGGACTAAAATTACGATTTAACCCACACGAATCCCGAATCCAGGGTAAGTACCACCTGACCAGGTGGTCACCCAGCTGGATGGCCTGAAAAATGAATTTTTTTTTAACTAAAAACAAACCACCCTATCATATGCAAAATTGTGAGGGGAGTTGGGTTTGTTCAGACCAAATTCACGATTTTCCCCACCGAAACCCTAAAACCTGGGTTAGGTACTACCTAACGAGGTGGATATCCAGCTGGAAAACCTGAAAAAATATTTTTCGATAGTTGAAAAACAATCCATGCCATCATATGTAAAAACGTGTAAGGAATTAGGTTTGATAAAACCAAAATCCCAATTTCACCCACCCGAACCCCAAAATCAGAGGTAGGTACCACTGGTCCAGGTGGATACCCACCTGGATAACCTGAAAATTAAAAAAAAAACTAAATCAAAACCAAACCTTGCTATCAAATGTAAAACCGTGACGTTAATAAGGTTTGATAAGTTCAAAATTCTAATTTCACATACCCAGACCCCAAAACCCGAAATGGCTACCTTCTGATCAGGTGGATATCCATTTACAGGCGTTAAGCGAATTGATCCAGAATTAGTCCGCACATGAATTGACCCACACATGAAAAATTCAACGAATTCGAAAAGTTTTGACCAATTCAAATGTGGGCCAATTCGTGTGTGGACCTATTCGGTATGGATCAATTCGGTATGGATCAATTTGCTTAACGCTCGTAAATGGATATCCACCTGGACCAGGGGTACTCATTTCGGGTTTTGTGGTTAAGTAGGTGAAATCGGGTTTTGGTCTTATCAAATCCAATTCACCCGATTTTACGTATGATAATACGATTTGTTTTTGAATCTGAGTCAATTTTGTTTTAAGACCATCCAACTGCTACTGGAGACCGGAAGGGTTAAAGTGGGTTACCGTATTTCCTCTAATAAGCGCCCCCGCTCTAATAAGCGCCCCCCTCTACTTTGAGGGTCTGGATCTCAGTGTAGAAGCAATATATTTACAAAGGTGTTTGATACGTTTTCTTAACTCCCACGAGCTCTACCGATTCCACTTTTTAGATTTTGGTTGAGCACCCAAAAGTCTCGAAATCGAATTCCAAATTTTCCGATTTTCGGGGGTTTGAAAAATAAGCGCCCCGGGGCGCTTATTAGAGGAAATACGGTAGTTGCCTAGTCATATTTTGAAAATAATAAAATCGAAACCCAATACAGCCAAAAAACTAGCCAAAGTCAAGACAATACCATTTTTCATCAGAATCATTAATTTCGAAACAGTTTTTGCTAATATAAGTTTTATTTTAAAAAAATCGTGTCAAGACAAATTGTTGTCAGTTTGAAATAATGTCAGAAAGACATTTTGATAGAATCAATTGATTTCAGAAAAATTTATGTCAGTCTCAGGGTGAGCCCTCAAAATTTCTCTGTTAATTTTCGTCCTACTTGATTTGTTGCTGTCTTTTATCGACCTTTTTGTTTTACAATGAGTTTGCTGTAGAAGATCACTCAAGAGGGAGATAAAACTGTAGGATTTCTCTTCAAAAAGCTTTCGCAAATTTGTTCAAGCACAGTGATATATTTCCTTCAGGACGTCTCAACCCAATGGAACTTGACTTTTTACATGGGTGCGCGATTGCTTGAGCAGAAGATGTCTGTGGATCACTACTTGACTCGTCATAACAAGCCCAATTTGGAGCTAAAGCGAAATGAATGGCGGCTGCCGGAGAAGGTGGTCAAAGTGCTAAAGCCATTGGAGGAAGCTTTCAAGCAAATGTGCCGAGCAGACGAACCTATCTCAATTCAACTGCCGATTGCAAAATCGCTCCACGACCACATCAATCACTTGAAAGAACCGGAGCTGGAGCAAATTTGCGAGGCAATTCTGCATACGTTGTTTGAGAAGTTCGATACGGAAGATCATTGGTAGTTTAAGTTAAACTACCAATGAAACTCTTGGCTATCCAGAACCTTTGGGGCCCACTCGCCAGAACCAAAGGGTCCCAGTCATTTTAAGTCTAATCTATGCGAAAAATAAGTAAGGCGCGAATTCAAATTGAACATTTTTTGCATAGATTAGACTTAAAATGACTGGGACCCCTTTGGTTCTGGCGAGTGGGCCCCAAAGGTTCTGTTGCTCCGAAACTCTTTGTTATTGAGAAAAATGAGATATAACCGATCCTGGCCAAGGTGGCGCGTCGTTTTCTCACAGCTCCATCTACAAGTCAGCCAAATAAACAGCTCTTTTCCGTGGCAAGCGATGTTAACGAATACGGAAGGTCGTGCCTGGGTCCAGACAACGCACAGGAACTAATTTTCATAAATATAAACATCCCGTTGTTGAACTATGAGTATTAGATTGCTTTTTGTTGGTTGAGAATTGTGTTGAATAAATGATTCGGTGAAAATTTGGTAGATTCCTAAAATATGAGAAAAAATTTGCAATATATCGCGATATATCGCAATTCAATTTTTCGAAATATTGCATAATTGCATTACAAACCTGAGGTGCCGGAAAATAATGAATTGCAATATTGCAAAAGGGCAAATTTTCAGCTCTAGTATGAAGAGTATACTATAAGTCATTTAACGTAATCACTGGCCAAAGAGGCGACGAAAAATGTTCGTTATATCAGGGGTTTCGTTCTATCGAGGTTTCACTGTACTTGGTATCTTTTTGGCCGGAGTGGGTTATTCGGTGTCCTTTCAAAACACCCTAAAATGATATTTTTTCGATGTTTTAGCACTTTTAACGTGTAAAAAACGTGTTTTTAAGGCGCGGTCGACCATTTTTTTTTAAATCGACTTTTTGCCTTGGGGACCAAGGCTTGGGGGACCCTTTTTCGTAAAAAAAATATAAATCGAAACCACGGCACTAGTTTTTTGCTAATAACTCTGTCGACAGTCGACTTGACCTCAAATTTTTAGGGGTCAACTTTTTCCAAAAGTGCTAAAATATCAATTTTTTGATGAGAAAGTGCAAAATCTGATATTTATGACCCCCCCCCCACTTTTTGAGCTCTATAAGATGGCTTTAACGGAAATATGAAATCTTGTCTTTACAAAATTTTAGAAAATGTTGGCCCCTAAGTTGACCCCTGTTGACCTCTCAACTTTTTCCCCGCACTAATCTTCATACATCCAAATTTCAAAATTCAATTGGAAAAAACTGTCTTAATTTTCGTGTAGAGCACGAAAAGTTGCCCTAGGGTCATAAACACAAAATACAATAATTTCATAAGAAATATTGACATTTTTTTTTTAATTTAAGAAAAAGTTGACCCTAAAAGTTGACCGCGACTATGGACAGGGCCAATGTCTGTAGGGGTTTTTCTGCCTTCTTTCTGCTACATAAAAAAATTTATGTCCACTAAAATTTTCATTCTTTCATAATTGTGTAATCGAGTTTCATACGTTTGATCTCCAAATTGAAAAATTTCAGAAACAAAACAACAGAGCAGTGCTCACAGCAGTAGACCACAACGGCTTCACTTGCGCTCATATAGCCGCTATGAAGGGCAGCTTAGGTAATGTGTTTGAGCATTTACAACATTATTTCTAAGATTCTGATTAAAATCATATCTGCAGCTGTGGTTAAAGAGCTTATGATGATTGATAAAGTTAGTTACCAGTCCTACCTAAAATAATCTTCTAATCTATTTTTTCGTAGGCAATGGTCATACAAGCAAAAACAAAGGTTAATAACTTCATTTCATTGTTTTATTGTTTCCACAACACATAGTTTAAACTTTGAAGACCATGGAAGCAACAACCCTGCATATGGCAGCTGCTGGAGGGCATGCTAAAATTGTCAAGATTTTGCTTGAAAACGGAGCCAACCCAGAAGATGAAAATGCGGTCAGTTCTAAAAAAAATTAAATCAGTACAGCATTTTTTTAAGTATGGAATGACTGCACTCCATCTAGGAGCTAAAAACGGACATGTTGCTATTTTGGACAGGTAAATTTTGAAGCTAAATACAAGTTAAACGGCTTCCCAATTTTTTCCCCATACATGTGAAAGGCTTGGTCTTTTGATTTTATTAGGATCCGGTTAGTTAGACAAAAATCGATTTTTTGACCAAGACAGGAAACTAGAAAGCAAAGGCCAAATTCAACAAAATCAAAGTTTATTTATGAAAAAAACAAAACCTAAATTATAGTCGAGGCCGAAAAATTTAAAGGTGCATACACGGGCAATTTCAAATTTGCAAAAGGCGGGGGGGGGGACCAGGTATATTCAAAGGGGATGCTTTTTTGAATGCAAATTTGTCATTTTATATAATAAGCTATGCACCTATTGGAACTGAACCTGACAATGCTTGGACTACGTCAACACTTTACTACTGAGCCAACCTGTTATTAAACTGCTGTGTTTTTCATTACTTATTGCTCTTTACAGAGCATCAAATTTGAATTTACAAATAGTTCTCGTTTCAATACTCCTAGTCCCCGCCTTTTGAGAATTCGAAATTGCTCGTATAACGCACTAGTATGCCCCTTTAAAGGACCATGGTTTTAGCGCGCAGTGGCATGCATAGTTGCACGGGCGCCGGGCGCCGACCTGACAAATTCTGAGCAGACCTGACAATTTTTGAGTGCCGATGTTGCCGATAACATTTTTTCAATACTGCCAATGACTTACTTTTAGATTGAGAATTAACTTTTTGGTCACACTCGCTATTGCCGCAGATGTTAGGAATATTTTTATAAAAAAACAAAAAAAATCGGCGCTGGCGCCCGTGCAACTATGGTGGCATGGGCAAAATTTGAATTGGCGGGGGACACTTCTCTTTCGTCTATCAGTGTACTCTTTGGAGTCGTTTCGAATTACTCCAAAGAGTACACTGATAGACCAAAGAGAAGTGTCCCCGCCAATTCAAATTTTTCACATGCCACTGTGCATAAAAACCATGGTCCTTTAAAAGGCATAAACTGATTTGGTTTGCGAAAAGGCTGAAATATGCCACGAAAAAGATTATTTCTGCCACGAAAAACGACATACCACGAAAAAGCGGAAATCTGCCACGAAAAAGCTGAAATGTACCACGAAAAAGATGAAATGTGCCACGAAAAAAATTATTTATGCCTTTTTCTGTTCAAGACCAACCAAATTTTGCAATATTTTGCAAGAATTCAATTTTTTTGTCATGAAATAACTTGGATCCCTCAGAATCCCACTCCGGAATGGCCAGAAGCCCCTGAAAGTTGGTTTTTTGGGGGTTTACCATAAGGGGAGTGAACTTTTTGCAAAAATTCGATTGAGTGGATCAGAATCCCGGTCCGATCAGCTGAATCACTCAGAATTCCACCCTGAACCACTCAAAACCACCATAAACCTGGAATTCTGAGTGATTCAGCCGATCGGACCGGGATTCTGATCCGCTCAATCGAATTTTCGCAAAAAGTTTACTCCCCCTTTAGTAAACCCCAAAAAACCAACTTTCAGGGGCTTCTGGCCATTCCGGGGTGGGATTCTGAGGATCCAAGTTATTTCATGACTAAAAAATTTGAATTCTTGCAAAATATTGCTAAATTTGGTTGGTCTTGGACAGAAAAAGGCATAAATAATTTTTTTCGTGGCACATTTCAGCTTTTTCGTGGTACATTTCAGCTTTTTCGTGGCAGATTTTCGCTTTTTCGTGGTATGTCGTTTTTCGTGGCAGAAATAATCTTTTTCGTGGCATATTTCAGCCTTTTCGCAAACCAAATCAGTATGAACCCCTTTAAAAGGGGAGGAAACTTTATATACGCATCGCCTAGGGTCACGGTTCAATTCCCCCTAGGTGCACACTTTATTTATTTTTTATTGAGTTCACTGACTTCGAGGGCAAAAAATACCGAGGAATCGATTGCAATTATTTTTAACAATGCTTTACTGTCAGCAAATGCCCTAATTTCGGGATTTAATGGAAATGACAGCCCTGTGTAGGATGGCATGCTGTTGGACATCATTGCATATTCTTGAGAAAAACAAAGATGATGCGCAAAACTTGCGTGGCAAATCTTGCAGTTCTGATTTTACAGTCTCTTATTTAACAGTCATAAATCTTGCAGTGCAAATCGTGCGCCGCAAATCTCGCAGTACAAAAAATATTTTGGCGCAAATGGCTCTTCTCACAGTCTCTTGCCTGACAGTCGTAAAACTTTAGGCGCAATTTTCGGGTCTCATACCCTGGTTTGCATATCGTGTAATGCAAAACTTGCAGTACATAAAGATGTAGCCCGAATCTTCGGGAGCATTTCTTGCAGCCAAAATCTCACAATTCTAAAAACAGAACTCGCCAAACAAGCCAAAAAATTAGCGTGCCACCACGTGGGATCAAACCTGCAACACCATTTTGGGGGTACATGACAATTTTCCGCCGTCAATTTTCCGCCGCGACAATTTTCCGCCGACAATTTTCCGCCGACAAATTTTCCGCCGACCGATTTTCCGCCGACAATTTTCCGCCGCCATAATTCAATTTCTGTTCTTAACTGTTTTCTTTAGTGATGGGGGCCGAGCTACAAACACTATTTACTCGGATCCTTAGCTCTTAGCGCTTATTTCATTGAATTATTCTTGTTTTTTTTACCACACCTTACTATTTTGTGCCGACAATTTTGTGGGGGCAATTTTCTTCCGTTATTCAATTTCTCTGATCATATCAACGTTTTGTCTTTTTTCAGTCAACTAACATTGTTTTTGTGGTAACTCGCTAAAGCTGAAAATGTCAAAACTGTCTTTCTCGTTTTTTGTTTGGACTCACATCCTTCAGTTCTAATTTCCTAGCATTCCTCTTGTTCCTTCCCTGTACTGTTCCACACTTCACATTTCATTGAAGGAATTAAAAAACGAAGCGACTTATAAATTTATTCAGACAATGATAACATCCCACAATAACTATAATTTTAGTATCAGGAATAACATCGCACAGAAATAAATTACAACATTTCAACTCGATTCACCACCAAGAATTTCGCTGACCATTTTCTTTCGTATTCCTTTCATGTCGTCTTGCAGAAAATCGATGGGAGCACCACGAGATATTCGCTCTGCAAATTGACATATGAAAGCTCCGTAGTCATACCCATTGTCCTGCTTCGGAATGTTCTGCATTCCAAGCACTGCATCAAACAATTCAAAGCACACCTTTGCGCATAAACTAATCCAATTCGAAGAGCATGTCTCCTCTTCATCAGTTTTACACTGCGTATGTCGCCAGAAAATCCCTAAATAACTCTTGATGAACAAACGAATCTTCAAACCTCCTACTTGTTTGAGTTGAGAACGTGACTGCCATTTCCGAGAAGCGAGTCATAGTGGATCAATCTTCTCTGATTTATTTTGACTACCTGAAGAGACAATATATAATCCCGTGAAGTCCAAAACTGACATATGAAAGCTCCGAAGATAAAAAAATTACCACTAAATAGCCGTGGAAAAGGCATGGGGGATTTAGCTTCACATCCATGAGGCGTAACAAGTCTAAAATAAACAGTAAAAGCAGTGAAGAAACTTAAAAACAATGAATTATACTTGATGAATCGACCGCTTTCGAGCCAAAACCAAGCTCTGCCTTTGCATCTATTGACATCGCAGTTGGCAGAGACTTCTTCTTCATTGTTTCCCTTTAAGTTTCGATTCTTGTAGCACATTCGTCTTCTCTCGACGAACTTCTTATTCCCATGTTCCGAGATGCGTTCATCTGTAACGAATGATGAAATGTGATAAGGTACTGAAAAAAAACAAAGCAGGTCTCCTATACACCCGCAGTCAAAATTTGCTTGGGACTTCACAATTGATTTTCCTATTATAATTGACTATGAGGAAGGAGTTGTTAGCGAATAGTAGACTTCAGCCAAAATAACAAGGCCACCGCCAAAAAAGAAATACATGAACGAAGGTTTGATGTATAAACAGAAAATTAAAAAATGGCGGCGGAAAATTGTCGGCGGAAAATTGTCGCGGCGGAAAATTGACGGCGGAAAATTTGTCGGCGGAAAATTTGTCGGCGGAAAATTGTCGGCGGAAAATTGGCAGCGGAAAATTGACTGGTACCGCCATTTTGGGTCAAAAAACGCGAACGCTTACGCACTGCGCCATGGAAGCCACTTTTTCAAACCTAAATGGCTGTTACTCCTCCACCCCCCCCCTTTAACAAATTATGATGCTAACGATTGACCACACTCTTGCAGTTTTGATCGCTCTTTCTGGCGCAGATGCTCGAAAAAGGTTAACCCTTTTATTGAAAGCTAAATACGGTACTAATATCCGAGTCTTATTTCAGACTGGCTTAAATGCCCTGGTCAGTTTCAATGACAGGACATATTTTACAAATTTACGAGCTAGCTTTTATATATTGTAGCATATCGCCGCTTTTAATGGCCAGTCTGATTTTGTGAATGAAATGGTGAAACATGTGCCTGCAAGTGTCAGAAGTGAACCTCCTATTCACAACCACTTTGTTGTCAAAGAGTTTGCCACTGAGGTAACAATGATCACAGCAAACAAATTTATAATTTGACTATTTTGAGTATGGGTTAACGCCTCTTCACTTGGCTTCACAATCAGGCCATGATGCTTTGGTGAGAATGTTGTTGAATCAGGGTGTCCAAGTGGTCAGTTACTGTACCTGTAATTTATTTGTAATCACAAACAGAAGTTTTTAAAGGATGCAACTTCAACAACCATGGTGAGACCACTAAACTATACATGAAAACGTCATAAAAGACTATAGGGTGTATTTATGAGAAAATACTAGGAAAAGGGGCTATTGATTTCGAAGAAAGTGGGCCTGGGTACTTTACTTGGCTGATTAATAAAACTAGGGATGAGAAATTGGGATGCCGGCCAGTTGTTATTTTATCAATGGAGGCACAGCAAGCATTACTTAACGGATGTGCAAGATTTTCCAAGGTAAGCAAGCAGAACTTTTGACAGAACAGCGATAAATCACGTCGTAATATATACTCTGAAAAAAGCGCAAACTAAATTTGTGTCGAGACAAACCAGATTTAAAAACCTTCTGCCAAAGGATACTATAAAAGGCGAAAAAATTATTGGACGTCATCATTGTGTGGTTCTGCTTTGGTTGTGCTTGCTTGCTCTTCTCTCTCGCTCTCAGCTACTCCGAAAAGAAAGATGGCTTCTGTTCCGCCAGGTGACATTGCAACTCAGCCCAATTCCAAGGTGGTCTTCAACGCTCCCTACGACGACAAGCACACCTATCATATCAAGGTTCTTTCAGTGATTACTTCTCTAGCCTCATCTAACTCTATGATTTTAGATCATTAATGCGGGTGGTCGTCGTATCGGGTGGGCCATCAAGACTACGAATTCCAAGCGCTTGGGTGTGGATCCCCCGTGTGGAGTGCTTGACCCTAAGGAATCTGTGCTGATGGCTGTCTCCTGCGATTCATTCGACTTCGGCTCAGAGGACACGCAGAACGATCGTATCACCGTTGAGTGGACCAACACGCCTGATGGAGCCGCCAAACAGTTCCGTCGCGAATGGTTCCAGGGCGATGGAATGGTGCGTCGCAAGAATCTGCCGATCGAATACAATCCCTAGAGTTCTCTTCTGTTGAATATCTCTCTGTGTGATTGCCTCGTTGTTGTTGCAATAAAAAATGTGCTGTAATTTCTTGCCTCTAATCGAGTATATCACGAAATGGCTTTTTAATAAACTTCCCTACCATATTCACTCTATTAACTCCCCATGGGGAGTTATTTTTCAACCCTCAAAAAATCGAAAATTTTTTGGGTGCTCAACCACAGTTTGAAAACTGAAATTAGGTAATCTCGTTCTAATTAAAAAGGCATTTGTTTGCGGACACGGACGATTCATCCTCACTATCTAAAAAGGCCGATTCATCCTCACTCGTCAAAAAGGGACGATTCATCCTCACTTGGTAAAAAGGGACAATTCATCCTCAGTTGGGGAAAAAAGACGATTCATCCTCACTTGGTAAAGAGGGACGATTCATCCTCACTTGTTAAAAAGGGACAATTCATCCTCAGTTGGGGAAAACGGACGATTCATCCTCACTCGTCAAAAAAGGACGATTCATCCTCACTTGTGTAAACAGGGCAATTTGTCCTCATTTATAAAAAAGGCACGATCCATCTTCCCTTATGGAAAAGGGGCGAGTTTCGGTCTAAAGGGACAATGCTTTTATAGAGACTGATCATTAAAAGATTGTTGATGTTCGAAGACTGTTTCTCTGTTGAAATAAAATAATGCATTCACAATCTATTATAAGCGAGTCATTCTCACAATGATGTTACAATGAATGCATGTTACCCTCAATCATCATTATCAGCAAACAATTTTTATTTTCACCAAAGAATAACACGGGCAAACAAACAAATTTTTTCAACATTTACTGATCCATCACTATATTGTAAGCTAGACCTCAAAGATACCGTATTTTCTCTATTAAACGCCCCCTCTTCAATAAACGCCCCCTCTCTAATAAACGCCCCCTTCAGTGACCTATATCGCAGCCCAAAAAATAATTTTGCAAATCTGTTTTTTGCGTTTTCTTAATTAGCACGAGTTTACCTAATTCCACTTTTCAGATTTTGGTTGAGCACCCAAAATCTCAGAATCGAAATATTTTTTTTCCGATTTTTTAAGGGTTGAAAATTAAACGCCCCGGGGCGTTTAATAGAGAAAATACGGTATGCCATAAGACTAGAGTCATAATATTGGTGTACTTTCGCCAATATTCTTGAATCATCATTATGATTAAACTCACCTCTCCGAATCATTTTTACCTGAATCGCCTAAAAAGAACAACTCTTCACGACCGGCACCATCCTGGTATATCTGACATGCTCCTGGAATGTCGACATCCTCCACCCTGGCTGATTCAACGGCGGGAATTCGATCGGCAATGCGGACTCTGCGTATCATCTTGCGGGTGGCACTATCTCCTAGACTTGGACCTAGCGCTAATAAAATATATTTGACAATGAACTACAGTCGAGTCTCGATTTAACGTACCCCCTGGGGACCGGCCCTAGGGGTACGTTAAATCGAGGGGTACGTTATGTCGGGGGTAAATTTGACGGAGTTTATTATTGGAGGGACCGACCCAGGGGTACGTTAAATTGGGGGTACGTTAAATCGAGACTCGACTATATTACAAATTTTATTATCAAGGCAGTAAAGAGTCTTTACTAAAGACATCTGGAGTCCCTTTTTTCAAAAGGAATGATGAATCAGCCCTTTTAAATATCGAGGATGAATTGTCCCGTTTTGACGAGTGAGGATGAATCGTCCCTTTTTGACGAGTGAGGATGAATCGGCCCTTTTTAATAGTGAGGATGAATCGTCCCGTTTTTACAAGTGAGGATGAATCATCCCGTTTTCCCAAGTGAGGATGAATTGTCCCTGAGGATGAATCGTCACGTACCGTTTGTTTGTTAATTATTTAATTATTTGTTAATTTGCTCGAATTGTGTACTGTGAAACGAAGGCATATAGAGGTTTTTCGTACTTATGGGGATATTTATTATATTCGCATATTTTAAATATTTATTATTTGTTATTCTTTTCTGCATTTTTTTGCACGTTATGACAGGCTTAACGCGTGTCCTCAACTACAAAAACAAGCGAAATTTCAAAAAGGCGTGAATTCAAAAATGCCTAAAAGTGCTTAAACGTCAACGCATCCGAACCGAACAGTAAGGCCCATGGTCAGCTATTGATAAATTGTAATACTCTCAAAATAATTTGTTTTATCTTTAGAATGTGATTCCACTTCATTTAGCGGGTGTGCCATTTCTCTTTTCTATCAAATGTCCATAACACATATTTTCATTTGAAGCTCAACAAGGACATATTGCCGTGGTGGGCATGCTTCTTTCTCGATCGACCCAACAACAACATGCTAAAGACTGGCGTGGCAGAACACCCCTCCATTTGGCAGCTGTAAATGGGCGTTTGGTGGGCACACCAACTTTGTAAAATGGCCATAAATTTGAGTTTGCAGGACATGGTGTCCCTTTTGATTGCTCAGGGTTCAAACATTAATGTGATGGACCAGAACGGATGGACGGGCATGCATTTTGCAACTAAGGTTATTATACATATTACCTTTTACATAGTTGTAAAAAAACGAAAGTTTGAAGGCAGGTCATACAGATGTTGTAAAGCTATTTGTGAACAGCTCCGCAGATGCTCAGGTTTTGCTTATTTTCAAATTATGGTCACGATCTAAGAAAAATTGGCACTGGTGGAGAATCGGTTCCCATTTTTGCCTTAGTCCCTCCCTTTTTTCTCAAAAATATGCCTTGGTCCTTCCTGTTGATTTTTTTAAACAACGAAATGGGAACCGATTCTCCACTAGCGCCGAAAAATTAATACTTAGGGGACAGACCGTTTGTAGGCTTGCGAGAGAGGGTAGGGAAAGGACCGGCAATTTGTAAGATTTTTTCTTATAAAAATATAGAGGAGCCTCTATTTTTTAGGATAGAAGAGAGGCTTTTTGCGGAAACTGCTAAAAGAGTGTTTTTTGAGCATGAGAATTATTGAAAATATCTTAGAAATCGCATAGACATTACCATACCTTTCCCTGTTAGTTTTAAAAGGTAAAACCCTAAATGGTGCCCAAATCTACATATCACAATACAACCAGAATCAACAACACAACTGGGGTCATTTTTTGATGGCTCAAATTGTTTTACCCCGTCACATGGCTAAATTTTGGAACATCCACCCCAATCAATTATGGAACACCCACCGCCAGGGGCGTAAGCAGGAGGGGAGGGAGGGGGGGGGGTGGTGGCACGTGCCCCCCTTCCGTCAGATTTTTTCCTTATCGGTGACCGCCTTCCCCCCCCCCCACGTCAGATTTTTCTCAAACCGGTCTAGGTAAAATGGCCTCAAAATTTGAAAAACGGTGTAGGTAAAATGGCCTGGTGCCCCCCCCCCCCGTCAGAAATTCCTGCGTACGCCACTGCCCACCGCAGAAATTTGCCCTGGTCTCCCAAGCTATTTTTTTTACAATTTTTTATTTTGCTTCTTTTCTGGGCAGGATTAAGATGAAGCAAATGATTTGCTGCAAATCACATTGCGACAAAAATGGCGGCAAATCACAGTGACCACTTTTCTATTGGTTCTAAGACCAAAACTATGAGCGTTCTTCCCGTTATTGTCCATCTCCCACTAAGGATTTTTTTTTGGATTTTTTAAAAATTGAAAGCTGATAAAACTCAAGAAAAAGCAAAGTAAAAATTGTTTAAAAAAATAGCTTGGGGACTAAGGCAAATTTCTGGGGTAGGTGTTCTGGAATTGACTAAGGTGCGTGTTCCAAAAATGCTCCCGTCAAATTAATTATTTACCCATCGAATTGGAATTTTGAGCGAATTGGTTCTATACAGTCAAAATAATTATTTGCCCCATCAAATTTTTTGGACGGAGTAAGTTGTAGTAGACCACATCGGTGGCTCAACATTTCAATTAACGACAAACATGTGCCTTGAATTATATATCCAGGACACCTAGCTACTTAAAAATTAATAAAATGCAAACATATTTTGTTCACTAATATTCCCGACCAAGAATGGAATTGTAGGCTGAAACAAAAGAAGGAAAAGTGCCACTCTGCTTTGCTGCTGCCCACAACCACATTGATTGCCTACGGTTTCTGCTCAAACAAAAACATGACACCCATCAATTGATGGAGGACAGGAAGGTAGGAGTCTAGCTACCGCAATTTCACACTCAATCTAATCCAATTTAAGTTCATCTTTGATTTGATGGTAAATTCTCAAATTTCCTAATAGTGTTTTCACTGTTATTGTGGGACACAGGTGTGTGGCAAAGGCAACGACAATGAACCCCTCCAGGAGTTCATCCTTCAAAGTCCAGCACCCATTGACACGGCTGTCAAGCTGTCGAGTCTTTACCGCGAGATGAGCGAGAAAGAGAAGGAGCGCGCCAAAGATCTCAGCAACGTTGCCATTTTTGGTAAATACAATTTATTTTCAACTACATCAAACCTCGATAAGCCGGCACCCCCAAAAGTTCATTCCAGCCTTGGGTCCGACGCTTTTTTAACCCAATTTTTGAAAGCTTTTTCCAGTTCTGTTTTTACAGTCTGGTTGGAAATACCGTCAGGATTCCGATTTTGCCGATCGTTTTTTGAAAAGAAAACAAAATTTAGGTTAAAAAGGAAAAATCTCGATAAGCCGGCACTCCTTTTCAAAAAGGGGTGCCGGCCTATCGAGGTTTTGATTTTTTAATGATGAAATTGCAGGGTTTTTAAAAAACGATCGGCAAAATCGGAATCCTGACGATATTTCCAACCAGACCGTAAAAACAGAACTGGAAAAAGATTTCAAAAATTGGGTTAGAAAAGTGTCGGACCCAAGGCTGGAACGAACTTTTGGGGGGTGCCTGCTTATTTAGGCGTACACACTCATTTGGGCGAAACTCATTTGGGCGCCCTCATTTGGGCGCCCTCATTTGGGCGAAACTCATTTGGGCGCCCTCGTTTGGGCGCCCTCATTTGGGCGCCCTCATTTGGGCGCCAATATTTTATATTGGTTTTTAAATGTCTCAGATAGTCTGAAAAGGATATGTTAACCCCAGGGATAGTAGGGAAACCATCACGTACCCACATGTAAAGGGTATCCAGCTCCATAATCCTGAAATTTTACATTTAGTGAAAATCGATCAAAATCCATTTTATCCTATCCGAAATCAAGTGCTAAACATGTTTTGGTAGTTCCATAACATTTTCATTTGGTGTTGCCACCTGAAAACCTGGGTACCACCACCATTTCTGCCCACTCTTTAAGCCCACTCATTCCTCACAACATTTTGTGTCCCCAAGTTAGTGAACTCGGACTAGCAAAACATTATAATTTTAAAATTTCTCCACAAGACAAAATATCACTGTCCGGGTACTGCTACACTACCTGAGTTCCCCAACCTGAGTATGACTATCTGGGCACAATAAAACCAAGTGATTGCCCACCTGGATCGTAAATTTTTTTTCGTTTTTCATGTTCCGAATCTTGTTTTCTGGAGTGATTCGGGCATGCTAAGATGGTTTGATAGTGGTAAAAGGCCATTTTCTTGAATATTTTTTGAGTTTTGGAAAATAATTGATTTTACCGTAAACTCGATTTTATCAAAACTCAATAAATTTTCGAGAAAACGGCATTTGACCACTATCAAACCGTCTTCAGCGTGCCCAAATCAGTCCAGAAAACAGGTTTTGGAAAGTGAAAAAGTAAAAATTTTTTTATTTTTTTGTGATCCAAGTGGATCACCACTTGCTTTTGTCGGTACATGGGATATCCAGCAAAACTACTGTCCGTTCATAAGAACAATGTTTGAATTAACAAGTAAAAATTGTGAAGACAAAAATATAAAAACATTGCGTTTCGTAAAATTTTGTGGATCAATTCGCTCTGGATCAATTCGACGCCGCCCGGTGGATACCCTTCATGGGTGGGTACTTGGTGGTTTACTTACAAGCACTGAGGTTAACGTATCTTTTTTTAGACTATCTGAGACATTTAAAGACCAATATAAAATAATGGCGCCCAAATGAGGGCGCCCAAATGAGTTTCGCCCAAATGAGGGCGCCCAAATGAGTTTCGCCCAAATGAGTACGAACCTATTTAGGTTCGACTGTATACTTTTGTAGGCTGTAACTGAAATGGACCCTCAAGTGACTGAATTCCCACTCAAATTTACTTTTTTTCACCCTCAAATTTTATGCTTCTTTTTCTCTAAATTTTAGTTATTATGTTTGAAAACTTTTTGTGTTTATTGTAAACCTGGATCTTGACTCTCTAATGAGCTATCTAACTCTGCTGAGTAATTTAGAAATATAGGAAGGGAATTTCAATTTGAACCACTTTTTATACGTCCATAGGCGTACCCCGTCAGGATTTTCTTCAGCCTTTTTTTCGTTTTTTCAGCCTTATTTTACTTTTTTTTTGCAAGTTTAGCCTCCCCCCCCCCGTCAGAAAATCCTGGTACGCCTATGTATACGTCCACTCCTCAAACAATATATTTTATCAATTTTTTTGGCTGATATTAAATTTTTGACGCTACTCGTCCAAAAAGCTACTTGCGTCAAATTTGAAATGATGAATTTCGGGTCTGCTAACTATATTTTCTCAACTTTCTATTATTGTTTTTAACTTGCATCTCGGAAAAAATTTTAAGCTTCTTAATATCAGGCCTTTTATCAGAAAATTTCCACAGTCTTATTTCGGACCGTAAAGAAAGGATCAATTTTCAGCTGAAAATATGGCTGTTGAATTGCTCAGTATTACTGGTAAATAACATATATTTTTTATTTTTCTTACTTTTCTTAAACATATTTTAGCTGCGGAATACAACGCAGCCCTTTTGCTCAAAGCAAAGGTTTATTGCTTGCATAAATATTTCCTTGTTTTTGACGGTTTTGATTTAGGATAACCGTGGACGTCCTTTACTCGATGTTTTAATTGAAAATGAACAGGTATATTTGTGATATATTATTTATTTGTTAACATTCTTCAATTACAATCGCGTTCTAAATGCATTAAAAAAATATATAACAAAGGATCTTTTTACTTAAGACTTTATATACACTGCGAAAGACAAATCTGTCAATACAACCAAAACTCGATATTACAAACCTCTAAAAAACCATTCTTATTAGAGACAGAAACGGGACGGGACTCCGTTCCTATCCGGACCGATTTTGAGCCGAAATCTCGTCCCGAAATTTTGCCCGATCAATTTCTATAAACTCGAAATCGCGATCTTGATCTAACCATTCCGCAACCTTAATTTGTGGTTCTAAAAAGGCAGTTCCCGCTCTAAGTGATGTACAGTTTTTTGGACAACAAACTTTGTATGCGACAACTTTGGTGCAATTGTAATTGAGGAGAATTTCGAAAATCCGTTCATCCTAAAAAGAATCTGAATTTTTAGAAAGAAGTGGTAAATGTTTTAAAAATTTTCCAAAATTTTAATAGGATTTGATCTTCTAAGGTGTCATATGCTTCTGTGCAGCGCTATTTAACCGAAATATGGACAGGCCGAGTAGATTGGTCGTTTGGAAAGACAATGTAAATTACCGTAAACCTCTATTAAACGGACACCCTCCAATAAACGGACACCCTCTAATAAACGGGCACCCTCAAGGACCTATATCTCAGCGCAAAAAAATTTTTTGCAAATCTGTTTTTCGCGTTTTCTTGATCACCTCGATCTTAGTTGATTCCGCTTTTTAGATTTTTTTGAGTACACAAAATCTCAAAATCAAAAATATTTTTTTCGATTTTTTAGGGGTTGAAAATTAAACGGGCATGCCCGTTATATAGAGGTTATACGGTAGTTGTGTTTGCTGCACTAAATCAAATGAAAAACAAATTTGCAGAACATTTGCCCTGTTTGTGCTCATCTGTCCCCTGCCTGGTTCTATTTCTCGCTGCCTCTAGACAATAGGATTGGAAGGGCACCAATCATCAAGTTTGTGTGCCATATTGTCTCCCATGTCTACTTTACTATATTGCTGACCGTGGTGGTGCTCAACATAACTCACAAATTTACGAGGTTGCTTTCATAAATGGGGTGTATCTTAATCTTTGTTTTTGGAATTCTGAGCATATAATAATTAAACTTTCATTTTTCTTCAATTTTTACAGGCTGAAATTTTATGTTTTATCGGTAATTTTTTGACAAGTTTTTTAGAGACTCTTATTTTATAGCCAAGATTGTCAGCTACAAATGAAGGTCAACTGAGTTGACTCAACTCCAGAAAACTTGTAAAAAGCTATAGAAAAAACACAATGCCACAAAAATTTAATTAAAAAACGGAAAGTATTTACAGGGTGTCTCAGAAAAAAATCCCTACGCTTCAAAGGCACCGTACGACCATTTTTTTGTTTCGCATTTTTTTAACGATATGTCATTTTGTAGCCCTGGGAATTCTCTAACAAATGGAATATAAACATTCGGCCAAGGTTAAGAACAAGCACCCCACTCGAGTAAAGAACAAGCACCCCAAAAAAATCAATAGGGGGACCAAGGCAAAAAAAAAGATGCCTTGGTCCCCCTGTTGATTGTTTTTATTTTTTAAATTTTTTTGCCTTGGTCCCCCCTATTGATTTTTTTGGGTGCTTGTTCGTTACCTGTGCCAAACATTCTATTACTGATAAAAAAATATGTATAAATAGACAGCACAAAATTCTAAATCTCGATTTCGAATCTGGTAATTTTTGGTTTTGTAAAGTATTTAATGGTCAAAAAGTTTATAAGTTTTTAAAGCAGTTACTTTCATAGTGTAGCGCATACCAAGAGCTACAAATCGATTTTACAGAAAAAAATTCAGATCTGCGTGGTGAGATACGGCCTTTTGAAAAAAACTGAGAATAAAAAAGTCTAAGTTTTCGAAATGCCTGTCGATTTCCAAAATGACTATAAATGTGTTAGGACCGAAATGGTGACTTTTCAAAAACAATTTAGAAAAGTTTCATGTAACAATCGAAAGAGTAACGCAAGAGCTACAAAACATGTGTTTGAACAATTTTGGCAATAAAAAGATTGACTATTAATAAGCAACTTAAAAGTCAGTTACAAATTCTTTGCTTTTACAAAAACTAAAAAAAATCGAGATTTAAAATTTTGTCCTGTCAATTTATTCATAATTTCGCTATCAGTAATGAAATGTTAATATACCACTCGATGGAGAATTTCCAGGGCTACAAAATGACTCATCGTTTAAAAAAAAAAGTGAAATAAAAATGGTCGTACGGTGCCCTTGAAATGTAGGATTTTTTTCTGGGACACCTGTATATTCTTTGGTGGAAGCTTCAGTTTAGGCGCATTCACAATAAGGAGTCTGTTTTCGGATGCTAAATCAGATTTGTCACACGGAAATGGCCATGACTCTTTTTTTAATTTTTAAAAAATTATTCTGTTGGTGTCATCTTGTAGCTAAGATTCAGGGCTACCAGATGAACCAATGATAACATACCGTATTTCTTGTATTAACTCCCCATGGGGAGTTATTTTTCAATCCCTAAAAATCGGAAAATTTTCAGGTCGATTTTAAAATTTTCGGGTGCTCAACCAAAATCTGGAAAGTGGAGTTAGGTAAACTTACGTTCACAATGAGGAGGCTGTTTGCGGATGCTAAATCAGATTTGTCACACTTTTTTTAATTTTCAAAAAAAAATTCTGTTGGTGCCATTTTGTAGCTACGTGTTTCCTCTAATAAGCGCCCCGGGGCGGTTATTTTTCAAACCCCAAAAATCGGAAAATTTGGAATTCGATTTTGAGATTTTCGGGTGCTCAACCAAAATCTAAAAAGTGGAGTCGGTAGAGCTCGTGGGAGTTAATAAACGTATAAAACAGCTTTGCAAATATTGCTTCTTCACTGAGATCCAGACCCTCAAAGTCGAGGGGGGGGGGCGTTTGTTAGAGGAAATACGGTAAGATTCAGGGCTACCAAATGAGCTATCAACCAAGTAGATGTTATTAAAAAAATTGAGTTAAAAAAGACTCTGCCCAAGCATACGCACTCGAGTTCGAGTTAGGATTCTTGGGCAAATTCTTTCTCAAAAGTATTTTTCAACGATAAAGAAAAAAATTGAATTGGAGGGGACAACTGTTGTCGGAGACGGCAATGGCCCTTTAAAATTTTATCTGAGATTTTGAAGCAATTTTCACCCAGTCAATAGCTCATTTGGTATCCCTAAACCTTAACTACATAATGTCAGAGGATATGGATTTTTTTTGGTGCAAAAAAATTTCTTTTTGGTGCAAAAAGATTTTATTTTGGTGCAAAAAAAATTTGGTGCAAAAAAGCTCTTTTTTGGTGCAAATTGAATCTTTTTTGGTGCAAAAAGATTTTATTTTGGTGCAAAAAAAATTTGGTGCAAAAAAGCTTTTTTTGTGCAAATTGAATCTTTTTGGTGCAAAAAGATTTTATTTTGGTGCAAATCGCCGTGGTGCAAATTGAATTTTTTTTTGGGGCAAATAATTTTCTTTTTGGTGCAAATTGAATTCTTTTTGGTGCAAATAGTATTCTTTTTGGTGCAAATAGTATTCTTTTTGGTGCAAATAGTATTCTTTTTGGTGCAAATAGTATTCTTTTTGGTGCAAATAGTATTCTTTTTGGTGCAAATCGAATTCTTTCTGGATAATATTTTTTTGTCCGTATAATACTCGTTTTTGCCCATCGCGTATTTTTTTTTGCCTGTAGGTTTTTAATGGCCGTAGAATATCCGTTTTTGCCCGTAGATTTCTCTTTTTCTATTTTTTTCTGCCTGAAGATTTTAAAATTTTGCGGAAATTCAAATTTTTTGGTCAGAGAAGGACTTGGTTTGCTCAGAATCCCACCCCAAAGTGACCAAGTTGGTTTTTGGGAATTTATTTAAGGGGAGTAAACTTTTTGCGAAATTAGATTGCGCGCATCAGAATCCCTTTTCGATCGTCTCAATCTCTCAGAATCCGGATTCCGCCATTTAGAACCAACTTTATTATTGGTTCAGGGTACCTAAATACTAGTTGGTAATGGTTTTAAAGGGTGAGGTATACTTCATACACGCAGTGCCTAAGTCACAGGTTCGACTACCACCGGCTGCACACCTTTTTTTCTCTCCTTTTATTTACAAGTTTAGTGTCAAAATGATCCTCACACTCTTGACTATCCAACAAGATTATAAGAGTATGCTTTTACACCTACTGAAGCTTGTATTCAGGCTGAAGTAGGATAAATTTCCGAAAATGGACGGTTTTCAGGGTTTTCTTTGATTAGTTACAATGAAATTTTCTAACTTCTACAAATCACACTTTTATACACCAAAATGTGGCCGAAAATCTAGGCTTTCATTTGAGCTATCAAACAGAAGGAAGTTAGTATGAAGTTGAATCTAAAATTCAAAAAATATCCAACGATTTCCCATTCCATGCACTCCCACCCAGGGCTGTCACCCAAAATTTTCGAGATTCCCCAAAATTTGTTGTTACCCAAAATTCCCCAAAATTGTTCTGGAACTGACGTTTTTCGGAAATTGAGGCAGTTTATGACAGCAAAGCAGTGCTGTTAATGATTGCAATCCATTTCTCGACAGTTTTTGACCCTAGAAGTCAGTAAACTTGATATAAAAGAGAAAGGTGTGCGCATAGCGGGATAAAAACTGTCGATTTAGGGCGATGCGTACATAAAGTGTAACCCTCCCCTCCTCATTGAGTGCTTCTAAATGGCGGAATCTGGATTTTGAGAGATTGAGCCGATCGAAAAAGGATTCTGATGCGCGCAATCTAATTTTCGCAAAAAGTTTACTCCCCTTAAATGAATTCCCAAAAACAAACTTGGTCACTTTGGGGTGGGGTTCTGAGCAAACCAAGTCCTTTTCTGACCATAAAATTTGAATTTCCGCAAAATTTTAAAATCCTCAGGCAGAAAAAATAGAAAAAAAAGAAATTTACGGGCAAAAACGAATATTCTACGGTCATTCGAAATCTACAGGCAAAAAGAAATATGCGATGGGCGAAAACGAGTATTATACGGGCAAAAAATATATTATTCAGAAAGAATTCAATTTGCACCAAGGCGATTTGCACCAAAATAAAATCTTTTTGCACCAAAAAAGATTCAATTTGCACCAAAAAAGAGCTTTTTTGCACCAAATTTTTTTTGCACCAAAATAAAATCTTTTTCGTAAATACCCCCAAATAACCCCCCCACCAATAACCCCCCCCCCTCAAATAACCCCCTGAAATAAAAAATCGCCTCTCAGTCTTACTTTTACTCTCACTTTCAGTGTACCCAATGAGTTTTTTTACCTTCATGTTCAGTGAAAATTTTGCAGAAATTGAAATTTTTTGTCTCAACCAACCAAACCAAGTAGTCATCCACATGGTTTGGAGCGATTTTGTATTACTTTTTTTAGGTTTGAGAACCAGTTTTCCCGACTAATTCGGGCATGCTGAAGATGGTTTGATAATGGTAAAACTCCGTTTTCTCGGGTATTTTTTGAGTATTCGGACATAATTGGTATTACCAAAACTCGATTTTACGAAAAACTCAAGGAACCCCGAAAAAAACAGCGTTTTACTGCTATCAAACCATCTTCAGCATACCCGAATTAGTCGAGAAAACGGTTTTGGAACATGAAGAACGTAAATTTTTTTCTGATCCAAGTGGACCACCACTTGGTTTGGTTGTAGCCAGGTCGTACACAGGTTGGGGAATTCATGCAGTGTAGTGGTACCCGGGTAGCAATATTTTCGTCTTGAAATAAGATTTTTAAATTTAAAATTTTTTTCTATGATCCAAATTCAGTTATACTAGGTAATCCATGCGCCAACAAAACCAAGTAGTCGTCCACTTGGAGCAAAAAACTTTTTACCGTTTTCATCTTCCAAAACCTGTTTTCTGGACTAATTTGGACATGCTGAAGATGTTTTGATAATAGTTAAGTAAGGTTTTGTATGGTATTTTTTTAGTATTGGGAAATAATCGATTTTACCAAAACTCAAGAAATGCTATACAAAACGGCATTTAGCCACTATTAAACATCTTCAGCATGTCCAAGGGGGGGGGGTTGTTTGAGGGGTCATGTCAATCTTTTTGCACCAAAATAAAAATTTTTTGCACCAAAAAGAAATTTTTTTGCACCAGAAAAAATCCATATCCAATGTCAGAAGCTACATGAGCAACTAGAAACTAACAAAAGGGCACGCCAAAGATTGCGCCATTTCAAACTGGGCCAATTTAAATCAGGGCCGTTCAAATTGGGACAAAATCAAATTGGGCCAATTCAAATTGGGTCACATGTTGACTGTGGAAAAAAGACTTTTGGATCCTGAATACCATGAATTTCAGATACGCAATAAAGCCATAATGTCGCGACCGAAAATTTAAGTACGTCAAAGGTGGTATTAAAGTGCTTAGAAGGTCAAACTTCAGTCAGAAAAAGACCCAATTTGGATTGGCCCAATTTGATTTTGGCCCAATTTGACTGGGCCCAATTTGAAAGGGCGCAATCGGTGCGTAGACGTTTAGCGGTTGGCGGGACTAAAGCCCCAAAACCCCTAAACGTCACACCAAAACGCCATGTTTTTTTTATCATTACTTCGAGGATGTTCGGATGTTTTTTTCTGTCCTATTCCTAAGCCTAAAGCCTAAGCCTAAAAAACATCTAAAAAAGCTTGGCGTTTTGGTGTGACGTTTAGTGGTTTTTGGGACATTTGTCCCGCCAACCGCTAAACGTCCGTATGCCGGCGCAATCTATGGCGTGCCAAAAAAAAGCACCAGCTGAATCATTTTGGGAAAAAAGTAAAAAAGCGAGGATTCTGTTTCCTATATTCTTAGAGAGTAGTCTGTATTAGCATTCGCAAACAGCCTCCTCATTGTGAATGAGCCTTTACTGGTAACTATGCGCAATCAGATGACGGTCCAACCAGCATCATAACACCACCAACTTCAGTAGCCTTGAATAAAAAATTTCGGCTCAATTGAACCTCGGTATGTTATGAAAGAACCTAATATTTACCATTGATGATTCGACTCACTAGATCAGTCACTAGATCATAGAGAATGATTATCATTTTTATCTAATTGACTCTTGCTAGTTCGGCTCCTTAGAAGCAGTCCCTGAGGGTGTCGAATTGACTCTTGAAGTTTAGAATTTGACAAAGAAAGAGAGCCAATCCATATCTGTCCTCGTCTTTTCTTCCTCATTTGACTGCTGCTGCTCTTTCCTGGAATGACTTCTCCGACCTCTCGTTTGTGTGTGTCTCAATCAGCCGCTGTGTGTCGAATTTGTTACAGGTAAACTATACGCTCAGTATCTTTTTTTAATTTGGTTTTATTCGCTAAAGTGGTGAGAATTCTGGATTGAAGGAAGAACCTCTGATTTCTCCATGTAATTGCAAGTAAGCCGTGTGTGTCAGCCTTTTTTTTCATTTGTGTAACTGTTTTAGGGGCACAATGGGATTGTTTCATCGATCGTGTCTAAACGAGTGGCTGATGTCTTCGAACACTTTTGCATGCGAAATATGTCGTTTCAGATTTGATATTAGAAGGTGATTTCAATCAAATCTCTTTTACTCATATCCAATTACAAACTCTCGATGTTCTGTTATTAGGATTCGACGACCATTTGGTGCCTACTTGCGAGCCAGCAATGCTGTGACTGAGCGACAAACTTTGATCACTGATATCCTCTGCTTTTTGGTGCTCACTCCATTGGTCATTCTCAGGTATTTTTGGCTCAAAACTTTATTTACCCTACAAAAGTCCTATTTCAGTGTAATTGTCTGTGTTTCTCTCGCCGTTGATTTCATCGATGACGATAAAGAAGAGCCAACAAAGGGATTGCCTAAAGTCGAAATTTGTCTAGGTGATTAACATCTTCGACCTTGTCAATTACACCATGTTCATTCCGCTGACTTCTCATAGTTGTTTCAGGATTGCTCTCACTATCCTTTGTGCTTTTGCTGGCGTATGGTATTTGGTAACTTCAAACTAAAATTCAGCCTGTTTTTGGCCATTCCAGTATTTTCAGGTTGTCAGCGACCTTGCATTTCCACCGAAAGTCGTTCAAATTGTGGCAGGAGCAGAATTCGGTAACAAATTTTTAATTCACTCGGGCTCTATGACACGACATGTTATAGGGAGCAGAAGTAGTGGATCAACTGAGCCTTGAAGAGTCTATTCTTGTCAATCGAGGGATCGGTCAAATAAATGCAACATCATTTCTTTTTGACTTCTAGTAATGGCCATGTTAGATGTATCTTTATTGTGTGTTAGTAATCATTTGACTAGTATACGATGTTCTATTGCTCTGTGAAATTGTACGCAATAAATGTGATCTACTCATGTGTCATAGTTTTGCTCACTGACCCTTAATATATGGTTAGTTTGTGTCAATCTGCGACCTTGAGAAAAACCTACAATAATTTTTCGTCAAAAGTTTTTTCCACTTTTCCACCCTGTCCTATGTGCAATCCCATTCCCTAAAGACCCAGAGGTCATTTTACATACACCTTTTTCGGCTTTTATTGTTTTTTTTATGATTAAAAAAATTCAAGGTGGGGGGGGGATAGCTGAAGCTCGGTTAGCCCCCCCTGGATTTCAGCTTTCATCGAAAAATATTGAGAAAGTTGGTTTTGGACACTTTTGGAGGTGAGGGGCTATATGGCACAATCGTATTCTCAGACTGACCACACTGAGAATCTCAATAACCAGCCATATAACAAATGTGGGTCTGAATCTAATCTAAAAATTTCTAAAAGATTTTGCTGCACGAGGACGTGCGAAAACCAAACTCCAATTCAAGTGCAGAACTCATTTTTCTAGTCAAATTTCGACTTTTTGGTTTTTTAATCGCAATTATTGCAATCTATTGCAGTTATTTAGTTGTCTGTGACTTGTTTTGGCTATGCGGTTAAATTTTGTAATTGCTAATGTCTTGCTGAAGAGTTTGGAGTACACCCCTTTCTGCTTTAAATGACTGCTATACTTTGACGATTTATTTTGCAGGTAACTTCGGTGGTGCCTAATCCAGTGGAATGGGTGCTTTTGCTGTGGCTGTCAGGCAATCTAGTCTCAGAGCTGTCCAACGTGGGAGGAGGGTCTGGTCTAGGCATTGTTAAGGCTCGTTTTCTCACAATACACTAATACAAACATCGGCTGTACAAAATTTGGTAACAAAACATTTTGGTAACAGCGAAATTTGGTAACAAATTTTTTTGGTAACACCGAAATTTGGTAACAGCGAAGTTTGGTAACAAACATTTTGGTAACAGCAAAATTTGATAACAAACTTTTTGGTAAAGGGTTTAAATAAGAAAGTTTTTGGTAACGGTGAATTTTAAAGGGCTGTGCCCCGAAATTTAAGCGGTGTTTTGCTAAGTAGTCGATTGGCGGAGCAAATGTAGTATACACCCCCCACTCAAGTGTAGTATACACCCCCCACTCAAGTGTAGTATACACCCCAGTTTGCCTTGGTCCCCAAGCTGATTTTTTTTTCAAAATTTTTTCCGAATTTTTTTAACAGTGTTTTTCATTGGTTTAAAGTTTAAAAAAAATTCGGAAAAAATTTTGAAAAAAATCAGCTTGGGGACCAAGGCAAACTGGGGGGTGTATATTACACTTGAGTGGGGGGTGTATACTACACTTGAGTGGGGGTGTATACTACATTTTAGCCCGATTGGCTAAGCGGTCGTTTTGCGAAGAATTTTTTTTGCTAAGCGACAAGTTGCTAAGAATTTTTTTTGTTAAGGCGCCCATTTGCTAAGAATTTATTTGCTAAGGCATTCTTTTCTTAAATTCCGATTTGCTAAGATCTTTTCTACCTTTTCGTACTTTCCCTTTTTCTGAATGTTCTAATAGGGGATCGTAAATTTTTCCGTCGGATATTTTTCCGCCTAATTTTTTTGTTTTTACTGATTTCAACCTGGGAATTAAGTGAATTGATATTTTCATATTGTGTCCAAACTACCCCAAACCATTCTAAACCACCCAAAGTACCCTAAAACCACCCTAAATACCAAAACCAAAACCTGAAAAATTAAAATTTCTTAAAAATAAAAAATAAGCCATTTTTTCTAACTTAAAATTGTGTGGGGGATTGGGTTTGTTAAGCCCAAAGTTTCGATTTCACACACCCCAACTTCAATACCTCAAAACCTGGTGTAGGTATGACTTGGCCAGGTGGATGTCCACCTGGATGGCCTAAAGATAAAAAAGTTAATTTAGAAATAAAAAAATCCATTTTTCCAAACTAACAGATTTGTGAAGAATTGGTTTGACAGTGTTAAAATCACGTTTTATCGAGAAAATTTTCAGATATCGTAAATTCTTGATTTTGATAAATCAAGAGTTCACAATGACTGAGAAATTTCTCGATAAAACGCGATTTTACCACTGTCAAACCATCTTTGGCATGCTCAAATTAGTGCAGAAAAATTGATTTGGAACCCGAAACGTAAAATAAAATTCAAGTGGACGGCCACTTGGATAGCCACTGCCAAGGTTGCTGGTTCGAATCCACCTAGGTGCATACCTTTTTTTATTATAATTTTGAGTGTTTACGTGACGTAAAGTTCCATATACTCATTACCAAGCTTACTGGTTCGAACCCTCTGGGAGCAATCAGTCCAGAGTAGAGGACCCCGATTCGAATTTTACCTGGGCATGCCCACGCTAATAAGAGGTGGTGCCCGGGAATTCGAAAAAATTTCCTAATCATTGAACTTCTGTACGGACTTTTTGACTCGGTTTCTAACAAAAAAAAGGCCTAAAATTCAATTTTAGGTATGGTTTTGTGCAATTTATGCAAAAGTGGAATAAGACGCGAATAAAAAGAGAGCAAGAACATTTAGAAGCTGCATTCCGTAACCGCTACCAGAATGTTTGTTACTAAATTCCGCTGTTACCAAAAAATATGTTACCGAAATTCGCCGTTATTAAAAAATGTGTTTTTCCGTAATTTTGTTGATAATTTTTCACAAGTTGACTACCCATTTTGTAGCTGAGAATGTTAGCAACAAAACAAATGGTTAACTTTTGAAAAAATGTCAAAAAATTTGCACAAAAAACTCATGGTGGCTGCGGACTGGGATCCCGGAAACTGAGATCACGCACAACTCAGCTATTTGACAACTGATCTCGAAAGAAATTCAAATATAGGACAATTCATCACAATTATACTAGTCTTTTTGAACTCCCGCCCAATGCGGAATTCATTTTTAGGACAACTGGGCCCAAGTAAAACTCGGCTTTTTGACAATTGGGCGGGAAAATTTCGGATTATGCGACAATTGACTTTAAATGAGGTTGGACTTTTTTGCAACTTGATCCTTTTGTGTTTCAACTTAAAGCTTTTAGGCTTTCTGTAATTTCAAGTCATTTATGTTCGTTTCATGGTCTGTTCAACTTTACATAGCATTTTCGTGCCTTTTGACTGTGTACTTTCACCCAAAATCAAAAATTTTGCCAATTTTAAAATTAAATTGCTCTATGGTACGTGAAATCGTCTAACTAACCCTATTTAATAAGACCAAAACTACGGTTTTACCTACCCGAGACCGCGAACCGGAGGTATGTACCTATCGGTTAGGTGGATCCACCGAAATGCTCTGAAAAATAAAAAGTTTGTTAAACTTTCAAATAAACCATCCTGACTATCTTATACGTAAAATATTGCGGGAAATTAGGTTTGGTAAGATCGAAATTACGATTTTACCCACTCGGAGTCTGAAACCAGAGGTAGGTACCACCTACTCAGGTGGATATCCACCTAAATTACCTGAAAAATTGAAAGTTGGTTTTAATTTGAAACAAACCATTTTTCTAATCAAAATTCTGTGAGGAATTCGATTTGTTGAGACCAGAGTTACGATTTCACTCACCTGGATCCTAAAACCTGCGGTAGGTACTGTTGTGTAGGTGGATATCCACCCAAATGTCATGAAAAATAAAAATTAGCTAAAATTCTAAACAAACCATCTTATCATAAGTAAAATTGCGTGGGAAATTCTGTTTGACAGGACCGAATTCTTATTTGCTTAACTGGACCCGAAACCTAGAGTGGGTACCACCTGACAAAAAGCAATGGGTATCCACCTGGATGGCCTAAAAAATGAACTTTTTTAAACGAAAAGCAAATGCTACTGGCATATGTAAAATCCTGCAGGGAATCGGTTTGACAATACGGAATTGCTGATTTACGGACCTGAAACCCAAATCCTAGGTAGGGTATCCTGGAGTCAGGTGGATATTTACAAATCTTATGCATAAGTATAACCTGATTAAAAGGTAGTTAACTCAGATTTCGAGTTTGCATGTACGTATCATACCGGACTTCTCATGGAAATTTAGGTAAGAAAAAGTGTATAATTTTTTATTTTGACCAACTTCACTTTTTCATGCCAACCAGATGGATATCGAGAGGTACGCAAGATTACGCACTCCGGATTTTGGGATTTGGGTAGAGGAAAACGAGTAGAAAATCCCATTTTCAGTCCTATCAAAATGAATTGCTTGGTATGATAGCATGGATTGTTTGTTCATTTAAAAAAAATTATTTTTTTTCAGGCCATCCAGGTGTATATCACACCATCCCAGGATACCCACATCTGGTTTTGGGATTTAAGGGGCGAAAATTGCAATTTTAGTCTTATCAAACCTAATTCCTCACAGGATTTTACATATGATAGCATGGTTTGTTTTTGATTTTGAAAATTTTTTAATTTTTCAGGTCATCCAGGTGGATATCCACCTGGACCAGGGCACCTACCCCTGATTTTGGAGTTCGGGTGGATAAATCGAAGTTTTGGTCTTTTAAAACCCGATTCACCACATGATTATACATATGATGGCACGGTTTTTTTTTTCGATTTAAGACTTTATTTTTTATTTTTTCAGGTCATCCAGGTGGATACCCACCAGGACCAGGGTACCTACCCTTCATTTTGTGGTTCGGGTAGCGAGAAACACAATTTTGGTCTTATTTAACCTGACTCTCTGCACGATTTTACATATGACAGCATAGTTTATTTTAAAAATTGACTTTCTTTCTGTTTTCAGGACATTGAGTTGGATATCCGGATCCACCTGACCAGATGGTACGCACCCTAAGTTTGGGGTTTATGTGGGTAAAATCGCACTTTCGGTACTGACGAACTGGTTTTGCAATGCGATTTTAGTTCAAAATACGTGGTTTGTTTTTGACTTCAGCTAAATTTTACTTTTTCAGGGCAGCTAGGTAAATGTCCACTTGGACCAGGGGCATACATATTGAAATAAAACTACGATAAAGAGTTATATTGCACTCAACACCGACAAACACAGGCAAATATTCATCGAATAAACAAAATATTGAGAATAAAACAGGTGAGTCTAACCGAAACAGAAAAAAATTTAGCTCGGAAGAACCAAAATCAAATTTTCAAACAGTCAAATTATTTCCCGCCCAATTGTCACAAAGCCGAGTTTTACTTGGGCCCAGTTGTCCTAAACATGCGAATCAGAAAGAGGCGCAAATTAACACGTGAATCAGGTTGAGGCGTGAATTTACATGTAAGTCAAATGGACGTCTGAATTAAGACGCGAATCAGATGTACAGGAGGACGTCTGGAGAGAGACGTGAATCGGATGGACGTCTGATTCATGGGTGAATTCAGGCTTCCACCTGATTGACATGTGAATTCAGGCGTCCATCTGATTCACATAAGAATTCAAAGAGGCGTGAGTTGACATATGAATAAGATTCAGGCGTGAATTTACATGTGAACCAGTTTGAAGTATGAATTCCTACGTGGATAAGATTTAGGTGTGAATTGACTTGTGAATCAGATTGACCAGTGAATTTTAAATGTAAATTTGACGTGTGAATCATAATCTTCGCCTTGTTCAAGGCGTGAATCCGCAAAATCTAAGACGTCAAACGGCGTTTCTGACTTAAACATCGTGTTTTTCGACCGATTCCAGGTGTAGAAACGCTCTTCTAAAAGTACCAAACAATTACTCAAAAATTTAACTTTAAACTACCTCAAAAGGTAGTTTAAAGTTAAAGTTTAAGTTTGATTTTTTCAACTGAAAATCGAAGTCAAATGCACCATTATAAAGTTAATGTTCAATGTTAAAGTTTAAAGTTAAGGCTCTAATGCACCTTTTTTGAACTTTATCATGGTGCATAACAATTAACTCTGGCTATAACTTTAACTTTATAAATAGTGCATTGAAAAAAAAGCTTTAACTCTATAATGGTGCATTTATAAAAACTTCAACTCTAAATTGAAACTTTAACTCTATAATTGATGCATACAATTAACTTTAACATTATCTTTAACTCTAACTTTAACCGTATGCACCAATTTTATAATAACTTTTACTTCAAACTTTATAATGATGCATTCTGGCAATAATCTAAAAGTGCCATTGCGCTTTTAATGATACAGTGTTTATCGGATGTTATTTTCAGGTTTTGATTTTGATATTGGCAGCTATAGGTGTGTGATTTTTTTTTACAAGCATAGTTAAAGGACCATGGTTTTTGAACGCAGCGGCATCTCCAAATTTCGAATTTGCGGGGGACACTTTTTTTACTCTGAAAATTTTCTACAATTATTTTCCCAATTATTTTTTGTTTGCATTTAAAATTTTTTCAAAATATAGAACCATTTACTGGTCGAGCCCAACGTTGCTTGGCACTGCCAGATCGGACGACTTAGGCTACTTACACTGCACCATAACTACTTATGAGAAGTTTAAATTTAAACTGGACTAGGACATAAAATTTGAATTTTCAATGCAAATAAAAAATAATTTAAATTCAAATTTAATTGGTCTCGATGATAAAAAGTGTCCCCCGCCAATTCAAATTTTGGAAATGTCGCTGCGTTCAAAAACCATGGTCCTTTAAATAATGTTTCTTTTGAAGCAATAGCTGTGCACATACTTGCTTTCTTGCTACAACCATCTACCTAACCCACCTGGACAATGACGAGAAGTTGCATTTTGCAAGAACTATGCTCTACCTCAAGAACCAACTGCTTGCATTTGCTCTGTTATTTGCTTTTGTGGAGTTTTTGGACTTTTTGACTGTGCACCACCTTTTCGGGCCTTGGGCCATTATCATCAGGGGTAAGATTTATTCTGCGAAGAAGAATATTTTTAAGCTTATTAATAGAACGTTCTGTTTGCAGATCTAATGTATGATTTGACTAGGTAAATTTATTTCATTTATTTATGACTTGTTTGATTACGCGTTCTTGTTAAAGCGAAACTTATAACAAATTGTAGCATTTGTAGCGTGAACCGTTTTTATTGAATGATATCGCTCTTTTCGGACGCATCTGAACCCGTGAACAAAAAACTTACCGTTTTACTTAACTAGCTATACGATTAAACAAAAGGATAGCAAAGTTTTTTTGGTTGTTCAGAGATGAATTAAGTCACAGTAAAATCTCGAGTTAATTTACTGCGAACTCAGTCCCTAGGCCGTATGCTAAATCGGAACTCGACTGTAGCTACAATGACTGGCGCTGTCATCATAAATAACCACAACTTTCTTTTTCAATTGAAAACTTTTTACCTTTAGCTTAAGGACATGGCTACAAAATAAGCCATTAATAAAGTAGAATTTTCAAGGAAGGTATTGTCTATAATTTCAGATTTCTAGTGATTTTATGTTGTTTGTGGCCGGATTCACGCTTCACGTCACCTCCATATTCCAGCCCGCCTACCAGCCAGTGGACGAGGACAGTGCAGAACTAATGAGACTAGCTTCACCTGGACAAACCTCGAAATGCTCTTTTCTCCCTGTTTGGACTGGTTGAGCCAGACAATATGCCCCACTTCATTTAGTGCCTGATTTCGCCAAAATTGTGCTCAAATTGCTTTTGGTATGCTCTTTTACAGAAATAAATTTGATTTTTTTCACCATTCAGGAGTTTATATGATGGTCACATTGATTGTGAGTGACTTTTTCGAGTTTAACTTCCTTTTATTTGGCTGTTGCAGGTGTTGATCAACCTGCTGATTGCTATGATGAGTGGTAAACACGCATTCAAATGGTGCAGATAAAAAAGCAAATTTTTTTCTTCTTCAGACACCTACCAGAGAATTAAGCTCAATCTGACAAGGAATGGAAATTTGGAAGAGCCATTTTGATTCGTCAAATGAACAAGCGTGACTAGACTAAATCTAACAAGATTTATTATTATAAATGTAAAGTTTAGGATCTGCCACTCCTTCACCTATAACATGTAAGTTTTGGAAATTGATGCTAAAATTACCAGTGACCGCTAGACATGATGATGAGAGACACAGTGGGACTCCCGATTGGGATTTTTTGGCTCGGCCATGTTCGGAATGGGACATTAAAAAATCGGGCTGAATTACTAAGTTAGAAAAAAAAAAAATAGGGCATGATTCAGGAGAGTTAGACGTGTCGCAAAGCCAAGGCTAGAGCCGTTATCTGGTTTCATTTTCTAGGTTTTCAACTTTCTTCTGCTGTAAAGTCTTTTTTAAGGGTGGCGCGAAAAACGTGACAGTTTGGAAAACTGTTTATATCCAGGATTTTATTTCTGATATTATGCATGTGATAACCAAATTGTAGCTAAGATAATGGGCTTTCGAACCAAAAAGGTTACTACGATTCGACAAAAAAGAGTACTGAAATCGCCGTTGCGAAAAGAGTCATTTTGGCTGTTTTTCATTGGAATCTCTAGAAAAAAACGTCTTAGCCCCCCCCCCCTGTTGAATTTCTTGAAATTTTTTTTTAAATCTTTTTTCAAAAGTCCGAAAAGCATTTTTCAGAAAAGAATTTAGAGAAAAAGAATTCAAAAATTTCAAAAAATTCAACAGGGGGAACCAGACGTTTTTTTCTAGAGATTCCATGAAAAAAGAGCCAACATGACTTTTTTTGCAGCGGCGATTTCAGTACTCCTTTTTTGTCGAATCGAAGTAATCTTTTTTTGTTCGAAAGACCATTATCTTAGCTAACAATTTGTATATCACATGCAAAATATCAGAAAGTTCTGGTATAAACAATTTTCAAAACTGTCACGTTTTTTTGCGCCACCCTGTACATACTGCACTCTTTTCTAAAAGTTTTATAAGAAAACTTGGAGAAATTTTTAAACATTTTCTGCATAAAAATACCGTATTTGCTCTAATAGAGCCCCCCCCCTCTCTAATAGAGTTCCCCCCTTCTAATAGAGCCCCCCTCTAGAGGTTGAGTTAAAAAATAAAGCCCCCTCTCTAATAGAGCCCCGCCCCTTTAAGTGGAATTATAGACGAAAAAAGGACTATGTTAGTGTGTTATCTATGTTAGTACCAAATAAGCCCTTTCCTAGTCAGAAATGCTATTTCTAGTAGCATTTTCTATTAAGTTTTTATTTTTTATCATTTGTGCGTAAAACTTTTTTAAAATTGAAAACGATTCGTTTAAAGTCTGAATGTCATAGAAGGGCCCTGATGTGATCTTGAGGAAATTTTGATGAATTTTTCCATGCGGCTACTCTTGTAAGAGCGTGCCTAATTTTATTACGAATCTGGCTCCCAGCTCTGAAAGCAAACAAAAACTTAGAAATGATCTATGGCACTATGGATCAGTTACGAAAACCATGATATGGGTATCGAGATGCTTTT
>SADC01001125.1:0-17688 GCA_004194705.1 Ditylenchus dipsaci | reverse complement strand
GAAAGATTATTCGTAATTATTATTGTCTTGACACGACATCGAGTCTTCTGTTGACTCGTGTCACTCTGTTATCTATTATTATCATTCGTTCGTCGTTATAAATTATCTTGTTGGTTCGCTCTGCTCTCTCTCTGCTCTCAAGAACACAACAACCAGATTAGCTTTGATGATGAGCAGGTTAGCTGCCGTTTGCTTTGCCAATCGAGATCTGAGTTCTTACTGAAATAGTGATTTTAAAGACAAATTAACTACGCTGAACATGAATCTGACGTGTAATCTAACAGTTTTGCACATGAATGACCGACAACCTAGCGAAAATAAAACGTTCTGGGCAAATCGGGCAAATCGCCCAAAAAGTTCAATTTGCCCTAAAAAAAGTGCTGCAAAAAGACTTTTTTTTATGCTAATATACTTTTTTGCTGCTAAAATACTTTTTTTTTGCTGCAAACGTTGTTTTATTCACGAGCCTTCTTCGCAGCATGTTTCACATGAAATTTTCGACCGGTCGGGTCGAGTCGAAGGTCGAAAGTCGAAAAATTTCGACTTTTCGACCTTAAGGTCGAAATCGACCGTCGAGTCGACAACCTTACTGACCACTGAGGATCTTTTCATCCAAAGCAGGAAGCGTCACTTCATCATCGGATTTAGCCATAATTCTCCCAGAGACTATTAGCAAAATAAACACTGCAGACATTATAGCACATAGGGCACTCGTTATCATGACTCCAATCAGCAGCACTGAGACCGCTGAAAATAGATCCTGACCGGTCAGCATCAGTTGAAAAAAACGTACGTCTCTCATCTTTGTTCACAATCTTGGGAGGTTGATGATCATCATTAGATTTCTGCTTCGTCGAATTAACATTGGTTTGAGTAGACGACTTGGAAGTCAGAGTTGATGATTAAAGAGCAATCGACTTTGTCGATACGTAGGTCACTTTTAGAAAATCAGGATTGTCAGACTTACCGAAGCAACAACCGTTGGCAAAGAGTCAGTGAAGTCACTGGCGCTCACCACTGTCAAGCCGTATTCAGGATGCTGGAATTCGTCCAGAAAACAAGTTTTAAAACACGGGAAAAAAAAAAAAATTTGCTCTAAGTGGACGACCACTTGGTTTGGTTAGTTAACACCACAAAAATTTAAATTATCGCAAAAATTTTCAAAATGCCCGAATTTGAAAAGTGTGGAGTCCACACTGTGAACCAATTCCTGTGTAGACCGATTTGTGTGTGGACCAATTAGGTGTGGATCCATTCGCTCAAAAATGTCCCTTTACCGTTTTTTACCTTTTCCTACGTAAAAATTGATTTTTTGGAGAAAAATTTTTTTGACCGAAATATGACTTTTTTCCTTGGGGGACCAAGGCAAAACATCTTATATTAGGGTATTATACCCCATTTCGGTCACTGGAGCTGGGCAAAAAGTGCCTCTAAATGCATTTTATTCAACAGTCTTGCTCGGAATTATGTCTAAGGTAAGTGAGTGCGCGCATCTTTAACCAACCAAGCCGCAGGGGGCTTGGTTGCTTGAGGTTGAGATGCGCACACCCACATACCTTAGACACAAATCACTCGAAAGTGACTCTGGATGCATAAAAACGTATGCATACCAGAGCATCTTTATGCGGTAGGCCCCAGTTAACGAAACTATGTTCAAATCATATTTTTTGAGGATCCAGCCTTGTCTTACCTTGGTCCCCTAAGGCAAAAAGTCACATTTCGGTCAAAAAAATTTTCTCCGAAAAATCAATTTTTACGTAGGAAAGTGTAAAAAAACAACCTTTTATCGTTTTAGCACATAAAAATTACTTAGGAGACGTTTATACATGAGTTATCGACGATTATAAAATGCGAGCCGTCCCCACCCCCCACCCCCCCATAAGTGAACAAGTGGACTGCCGTACGACTCGATAACATTATGACTCGATACAACGATTCGATACGCTTTTTCATAGATGACCACTGCTTAGGTGCAGGACGAACTCAAAAATGCTTTTATTAGATTTTTTTGTAGTTTGGGGAACATGTTTGAGCCCGTCCTAACATACGCTGGCCTACCCTAAGCCTAAGGACGAGCCTAAATACCATATAACTAAATACAATTTTCAATTTTTTGGCCAAGTTTAGGTGTATAAATTAGGGTTGAGGCAAATATTTCACAAAATGATAAAGTGGGACATGTCCAAGTATCGCCTAAAATAGTTTACTGATATTTTTTGCCAAAATTTGGGTATTCTCTGGATTTATCCTACAAAAATGATTTTTTCGTGTATCGAGTCGTTGTATCGAGTCTTAATTGTATCGAGTCGTCGTATCGAGTCATAATGTGTATCGAGTCGTTGGTATACCGAACAAGTGCCGGTGGTTCTGCTGGTTTGGTGCTCGAGCATTCAAAGATCGCAATCTTAATGGTGAAGTTTTGCCAGTTTTCATGTTTTGTACTCTGTGATTTCCTTTTTTTTAATTATTGCCTCTTTTATTCCATATTCAAGCTGGAGTGGTCGTCTTCATTCAGTGCTTTTCAAGTGGTTTTCTTCAACAGGTTCCTCTGTATTGCCTGGTGATATTTCTGAATCGGTTTGGTATTCGTATGCTTTCTATGTTGCACGACTGTGATTTTAGTCTGCTCTACTCAGGCGATTGCCGAGTAGTTGTCAACAACTAAAGCTCAAGCTCAGGTCGAAAATCAAGTGTCTTCATCTTTCCGTTCCAAAATGGAGTTTCGCCAAGTTCATTTTTTAAATTAAGTTGTATATTTACTAATCGGTGCAAGTTATTAATATGTTTAATTTCTTTCGGTTGAATTATTTTAATTTCACTTTTCTCTTCATGCGTCAGTGGTTATTGAAATGCAGTGATCTCCAGTCCTGAAAATTAAAAAAAAATCACTATTTGCGGGTCAGCTTAGCCTACAAATCGACCAAGTCAACATTTTTGCGTATGAAACTTCAAGACGGTAGATCTCGCCAATTTTCATTTAAAAAAATTTAAATTTATAATTTGAAAAAGCGCAGATCATGGGCTTTCTGATGAGATATCGCTAAGGCATTTATGACAACTCAATGTAAAATTTTTAGTTCAAAGAAAAATTTGTGTGATTTTTCAAAAAAATACTTGCGAACGGAACAAAAGTGTGATAACGTCTTTTTTTAGTTATCGAGGTATCCTATTCGACAAAGAAAGAAAAATTGCATCACAAAAAGCTTTGAAGTAGGGTAAAAGGAGGCTTTGGGGGTGTTTAGCAAACTCTTTTAAAAAATTCAAAATTAATTTTGACGTAAAACTCATATTTCGCTCGAGTAACCTTAACTTTTGACGCTGGATTCTTATTCAGCATGGTCAATTTGCTTGCAAAAACTGACAAATTTCACATTCCGCTCAAAAAAACAAATATTCAAATTCAATTTTTTGAAATTCAAATTTTTTTGTCTTGAGCGGAATTTGAAATTTGACAGCAAGCTCTTATGTTTAAGGGCAGATTTCTAAGCAGAAAGAATCTGTAACTCTGAAAGGATTGAAAGATTTGGCGCTAGTATAGAATACTTTACTCAGCCAAATAAGTACGGAATCATACTTACTGAATTAAAATTTTCCCAGTCATAGTCCAATCTTTGTATGGTCAAGTTATGGATCCAGTGAAAGGTGGAAGTGTATTGTAGATAAAGCTTTTGAATATGCCTGTTCAATACTTGAAATACTAATGCTGTGCAGCGTCGAGGCAGCAAAGCCATCAATTCTACCAATAAATCATCACTTAATTGCTGCATCTTTTTAATGTTAGTTGAAATGTTATGTTTAGAGTTGACACTAAAGAAAACCGTAGTTAAAATTTAGCGGCTCATATATTTATGATTTTCCTATCGCGTATAGAAATTTTTATACCAATCAATAGCGAATTTCCTTACACGGGAAAGGCACGACCGCACCGTGGCCTATTGGAGAACGTGATATGCCAAAAGATAGCCCTTGCCGAGCTTGTTACTGGTCTGCAACCGAAATTTTCTATCGAGCCGCTTAGACAGAGAAATTGCAGTTCAAAAGTTGCGAATTTCGGAGTTTCAACATATGAAAAAACTACGACATTAACATATATGGTCGTATGAAGCAGTGGGTTCGATATACATTGTAGATTAATCTTTTTCATGTCGCTGCTTAGATCCTCACCTGAACCACTATTTTTTAAATTTTGAGGTCGATCAAGATTTCAAGATTTTTAAAACATTTTTCAAAAATTAATTGGACAGCGATTTTATTGTTTTGTCAAAAAAACTATCGATGATTAACAAACAATCAATAAAAGTACTTGTTTATATAAAGATGGTCAAAATCACTGCCATTGATTCTGTGTTTATTATCAATAAAATAGAAAAAATGGTTGTGCAATTAATTTTCGATAAAAGGGTACTTATACGGTTCCGTCCCCCTCCCCATGTCGAAATTTTTTCAAAAATAGGTTTTAACCATTTTTAAGCAATTCTTACACGCTAAAACCGATAAAGACGTTGTTTCCAACCACTTTCCATCAAAATTTTGACTTTTTTAGATTTTCTACCTGTCTGCCTCCGGAAGGCAACCTAATTCAATAGGAAGCCCTTTTGAGGGTACATGGTCCGGGATAAGGGCTGACCCTTTATATATCAAGAAATATATCAAGGAAATTTAACCATTAAAAATAAAGATACATGCGCTGTCTCAGCTATTTATTTTTTTCCAGGAGAAAAATACAGGATGGCGCATCATAAACTAGCCACCCGATTTTGGTCATAACCTTATCATTTTTTGACATTTCTTTGAATTTTTTTCATATTCGTAAGAGAAATGGATGAGAAATCGATTGATATCAAACTTGTAAAGAAATATTTATTTGAACACACCGAAACATCGACAGACAAAAATAACGATGATTTCACTCAAATTCATCATTTTTATCACTTTAACTAGTCAAATGTTTAATTGAGTATTCAATTCAATGACAAAATCTCAACACTATGTTGTAGCCAGGATTCCTGAGGAAATTTCGGCTACTTGGGGACAGTATCGAAAATTTTGAAAAAAACCGTTTCGAACTGACACCGTTTCGAATTGACCGTACACCCCCGGTGCGGAGCCGGTGCCGAGATTCCGTAATTTAAATTACTGGTCCAGTGTTTTCGAAAATGAATACAATATCGGGTTCACGAAAGAATAAGCGAAACGAAACGAACGCGAAATGGTGTCTCAAAACAAAATGAAAACGAAATTTCGTTTTCATTTCGTTTTGAGACCCCATTTTGTCAATCAACACAGCACCACGATAAACCGGCACTCTTGATAAACCGGCACTGTAAAAAGCATGATTCGGCTGGCCAAGAAGCTTACTCCCGATAAACCGGCACTCCCAGATGGTCCCCAGGGGTGTCGGTTTATCGACAGTGGACTGTAATATGCTCAAAAAATGCAATTAGTCTCACTGATGAGCACTTTTCAGCTCTATCTTTCCATCAAAAATCACGCGACAAGAGACAAGGTACATATTTTATTCCGTGCCTAACAACGATCTGGGTGAAGACCATGGAAAATATTTGTACGACACGAGATAGCAAAAATACTTTATTGTGACTCCACTATGAGAAGCACATACAGGAAACAGTCGAACAAAACATGCAAGAGTCAAGGTTGAAATGAATTTATAGCGGGACATAACTGCTTCTTTGATCAATCATCTTTATAAGGACATTGGATTCCTGAAATTTTAGTGGTCGTTGGATATCAAGTACGTAACTTAAAGAAGTATACCGATATGACTGGTATTGTAGTGCTTCAATATTCCCCACGACGTTTTCAACTTCGCCTTGCATTCAAGACACTGAAAACCAGTCTTTTCCACATTAGTTGAAGGCTTCTGCGGATGAGGAGTAGGTGCCACCTGAATACTGCTCATTTGCGGCATAGGCTGACTTGGATTTCCGGTCTCCACGGACTGCTGCTCATTCTGGTCTTCACCACCGACATCATGATGCATCATTGTAGTTGAAGCCACACCCAGAATATTGCTGATTGAATGAGAAGACTTGGCAGGCGATTCTGAAAAGCATACAAGAATATTTTCACACATGCCTTGGAAACCAACCACTTTTCATGAAATCTTTGAGACGGGTAACTGCTGCATCCATTCGAGCTTCTTGATGCCCTTTGATGACGACAACGACGGGATTGCTTGAACTTGGATAGTCGTAGACGATTGTGACACCTTCCTCCTTCTGAAATACACCGAATTATTGACAAGCCAGTAGTGACCGAAATCAAAATAACCTGAATAGTTGCAATCACAGCTAGGTACTCTTCTTGACATTTTTTCTGGAATTCACTCCCTGGAAAGACGACTCCTTTGCACTTGGGCGTATTTCGGAGCTTGTCCAACAAATGATGCTGCTGCTCTTCCAACAACTGCTTGCCCAACAAATGCTGCTGCTGCTCGTCCAACAACTGCTGCTGCTTCAAACTGAGAAGAAAGTCATCCAGCTTAGCGATCTCGGTCTTGATAAAAATCTCAACTTGCAAACGATGACAATCCAGAACTTCTTCGAGATGATTGTACTTCAGTTGGCCCATCAATTGCTCGAACTTTTCAGCCTCAGCAGCCAGACCTTCCAACGCCTCAAGTTCACCTGAATAAACACATAATGAATCAGGATTAAATAACCAAAAGTATTACTTAGCTTCAAAAATGGATAGTCGTTCAGGCACTTCTTAATCTGCACGGTCAGAAATTCTCGAATAGTCGAGATGCATCGACCCCTTGTCTCATCAATGGCCCCTTGATTGTTTGTCAATTCACCGATCTTGCCAAGCTTTTGCTCAATTTCCTTAAACTGTTCTTGCAAAATCTGAAATTGCGCACAAGTGAATAAATTGAAAATCATTTTAGGAGGCGTGAAAAAAAGTATTCGAAATACTGCAACCTTCGGTGTTAATGCAATGAGTTGAAGTGTGCAACGATGGACAAAAGTAGGGCATGTACGAACTGATAATACGAGCAGCTGCATGCATTGTTTCAGTGGAACAAAATATGACAGTTCTGTGAAAGTTTCCAGTGGAAGCATGGCGAAAAAATAAATAAAGGCACAAATATGCAAAGTTTCGGCTGAAAAATGGCAAATAATTATTTTGATTGACTCAAAACATTTGATCTGGCAATGCAAGCAGTTAGGACAAAAAGCGCCAAGTCAAATGGGAACTTTATCTTATTATTTAAATTTTGACTGTAGTGTTGGTAATATTTAACGAACACCTTCTTCTTATAATTATTTTTCGGAACCGTATACGTGGTTGACTGAAATTGATCCTCTCAAATTCATTCCCTGTAAGTTAATTTTTGGTAAATCAATTTTCAACTTTGTTTAGAGCTAAATATTTCTTTTCTGACTTAGGCCAAGCCTTAGGCGCAGGGTTAGGACAAGCTTTGGCAATAACGGATTTTCCAAGACGTCAGTCTGGACTACACCCTGTTCGGTTCACAGTGTGACTTTCGCGTAAATGAATTTTTGTGCTGCTCACAATGAAAGTAGGATGTCTGATGTCGAAGTCTTTGAGGTCCCGTAGCTCGGCGAGTTCTCATCATTTTTAGGTCTGTAATAATATTTCATTTATTCTCGAGGTTCTTTCCGCAAAAAATCTTTCTGACAGTTGGCCCAGAAAAAAATAAGTCAGATTCGGACTACCGACCTCCTACCTCCGACTTCCACATCTGACTTCCGGCCTTCATTGTGAGCGAGTTTTAAGACTATTCCAGACGCTATAAACAAATACAAAAAAACAGGGTTTTAAAGTGCCGATGGACCTTTTGAAAATACTCGTAGAGTCCTAGCTAGACCCATTCTGCATATCTTTTTTGCCAAAATACTTACTGTTTATTTTACAGACTGATCTCAAGGACTTCAATCTTCTGTCCCTAACCTAATCTGACATTCTGAGGTTATTTGAAGCTGAATTAATTAGAAGTAAACCTACCATTGATGTGATAGACAGACTTGATGATCAGCATAATACTTCTAATCATAGTCTAACTGATACTGTATCCAGGGCCGCAACTTGAACTTTCTCAAGGGTGGGGGCGTAATTTGCCTAATTTTCACGGTCAAGGGGGGGGGGCAATAAAGTATTTCCAAAGGGAGAGGGGGGTTATTACCGCTAGGACCACCCCCCCCCCCAATTGTGGCCCTGACTGTATCCCACACCGCTTAATTTTGAAGATTTACTGTGACATTTTTCATGTGAAGCTGTAAATAATGTAAATAGAAGGTAAAAATTCAACTAGCACCCATACCAATTTGCACCCCCAACTCGCGCCGGTCCCAACTCGCACCCCCAACTCGCGCCGATCGTAATTCGCGTCAATCAGGTTTTATCCTAATCCTTGACCCTGTTTATTTTTGGCTTGCGCTCAGGTGCAGGGCTGATGAGCGTATGTTTGGACCAGGGTTGGCAGGGTGTGGCTTTTCGGCCACAAAAAAGGCTACACCCCTTTTGCAGACTTTGTATAAAATGACAACTTGCTTTGAATTTTCGAATTATAATATGGCTTTTCAAGACTTCGTTAAAAAGGTAAAGAATATGTCTTTCAACTGGTATATAGAAACATCAGATGCGCTAATAAAATAATTGGAAGAGCCAGCCATGAAAAGAAAATAACGTCTCTGTAAAAAGCTACACCTGAGCCGAAAAAGCCACACCTTGCCAACTCTGGTTTGGACTTAAACATATCGCCTTTAGCAGAATGGATATTAGGTTAATAGGTTAATTTGCCCCTGGTAAATTAATTTATTGATTAATTCATGCTCTAGTCAGCAGTACTGACTCAGCACTAGAGTTCGATTTATTCTAGTAGCAATAAACTAGTAGCAATAAAATCACAATCTTGGTCAGTGTATTTTTAGTACCCTTTATTTTTTCTCAAAATTTATTTTCTTTTTCATTTATCTGTTTTGAAAAATTTAACACGAGAAAGGCCGGTTGTCACTTTTGTTTATTCTGGTGCAGAATTACACGGTGAACATTATGGCACGGGTCCTTTTTGCTTCAATCATTGATGAAGTAGGTGAAAAAGGGTCCGGAAGGTAACACATTGTGCAGGGTGAAAATCCAGCTGGGTACCCACAGGCTTTCAATTATTGCGCCATGATGGTCATACTACACCCAAGCTCATAATATACCAAAATGACCTCCAGAAATTTAGCTTTTTAAAAATACCAATCAGTGACTCTTTCGGCTTGAAGGTTTAAGATAAATCACCACTTTTTTGTCGGAGTAGCGATTTTCAAAACGCTTTATTCTTACTTTCTACAAGCGAAAAACTTTGTGCAGAGATAATATATACCGTATTCACTCTTTTAATCGCCCATGAGGGTTTATTTGGCTGTACCCCGAAATTTAAGCAGCGATTTGCTAAGTGGTCGATTTGCTAAGCGGTCGTTTTGCTAAGAAAAAAAATTTAAGCGCCAATTTGCTAAGAATTCAAAATTTAAGCGCCAATTTGCTAAATGGTCGTTTTGCTAAGAATTTTTTTGCTAAGTAGTTGTTTTGATAAAGATCTTGTTTGTTAAGCTACCTACTTCTTCAGTTCGGTTCAATTTCGGGGTACAGACCTTAAAACCCAAACGATTCAATCCAAAATAATGTTCTAAAAATGGTTTAATTTAATCGGGGTCTCCTACTCTGGACTGATTGCACCCAGAGGGATTCGAACCAGTAACCTTGGTGATGAGTATATGGACCTCTTCGCCAAGTAAACACTCAAAATTATGATAAAAAAAAGATATGCACCCAGGTGGATGCGAACCAGCATCCTCGGCAGTGGCTATCCAAGTGGTCGTCCACTTGGATCAAAAATTTTTTTTTACGTTTTCGGTTTCCAAAACAATTTTTCTGCACTAATTCGAGCATGCTGAAGATGGTTTGACAGTGGTAAAATCACGTTTTATCGAGAAATTTAGAGTTATTGCTAACGATTGATTTATCAAAATCAAGAATTCACGATAACTCAAAAATTTCTTGATAAAACGTGATTTTACCACTGTCAAACCATTTTCAGGATGCTCGAATTAGTGCAGAAAAAATGATTTGGAAACCGAAAACGTAAAAAAAATTTTGATCCAAGTGGACGACCACTTGGATAGCCACCGCCGAGGATGCTGGTTCGAATCCACCTGGGTGCACACTTTATTTTTTACCGTAATTTCAGATATAAAAAGACTAACGTTTGACCTTTCAGGTCATTTGGGTGAATATACCCCTATTCTTGAGTTGCCTGGATAACAACCTGTCCAGGTGGTACTCAACCCTAGATTTGGGATCGGGTAGGTAAAATCGCACTTCTGGTCTTAATAAACCCAATTTCTCACAAATTTTTTAGTTTAGAAAAATGGATTTTTTTTATTTAAATTACCTTTTTTATTTTTAGGCCATCCATGTGGGCATCCACCTGGTCAGGTGATACCTACACCAGGTATTGAAGTTGGAGTGTGTAAAATCGCAACTTTGGGCTTGACAAACCCAATTCCCCACACAATTTTAAGTTAGAAAAAATGGCTTATTTTTTATTTTTAAGAAATTTTAATTTTTTAGGTTTGGGTTTGGTTTGGGTATTTAGGGTGGTACTTTGGGTGGTTTAGGATGGTTTGTGGTAGTTTGGACACCATCTGAAGATATCAATTTACCTAGATCCCACGTTGAAATCAGTAAGAAACAAAAAAAAAATCGGCGTAAAAATGTCCGTCGGAAAAACCTCTAATCTACCAGAATATTGAGAAAAAGGAAAAGTACAAAAAGGCAGAAAAGTTCTTAACAAATCGGGATTTAAGAAAAGAATGCCTTAGCAAAAAAATTCTTAGCAAATGGGCGCCTTAACAAAAAAATTCTTAGCAAATGGGCGCTTTAACAAAAAAATTCTTAGCAATTTGTCGCTTAGCAAAAAAAATTCTTGGCAAAACGACCGCTTAGCAAATCGACCACTTAGCAAAATGCCGCTTAAATTTCGGGGTACAGCCGTTTATTTTTCAACCTTAAAATTTCGGAAAAAATATTTCGATTTTGAGATTTTTGGGTGCTCAACCAAAATTTAAACAGTGGAATCAGATAAACTCGTGGTAACTAAGAAAACGCAAAAAACAGATTTGCAAAATAATTTTTTTAAACTGAGATATAGGTCCTTAAGAGTGGGCGTTTATTAGAGGGTGGGCGATAAATAGAGTAAATACGGTAGCTGAATAATTGAAAAAAAAAAACAAAGATCAGAATATCACTGTCATTTTTAGGATTGTCGATTCGATTAATCGAAATCGATTAATCGCACTCATTAATCGAAAAATTTCGATTATTGATTCGATTCCGTTATTAATGGAATCTTCTGTAGACTTTTTTAATAACCACCGTATTTAGATGCTATATTGGAAAGCCAGTTCGTGCGCTAAAACACGTTATTTGATTAAGAGGATCAAAAAAAATTAGCGTTTTTCGATTCGATTCACCGAAAATTTCGATTATCGATTCAATTAATCGAAAATTTCGATGCATCGACAACCCTAGTCATTTTGGCTTCGAATGCAACTATAGTTTACTAGGGTCTGCAGGCGCCTATCGGCGCTTATGCCGTTCGGAAACATTAGTTGTTCGGGCACTGCTCATGTAGTTCGTGAACATTAGTGGTTCATTTACATTAGTGGTTCGGTTAGATTAATCTTCCGAGTGCGTTGATGGTTACGGTAGATAATCCACCCTACCTGTTAACCTACCTACTCTACCTCGCCTACCCTCGCCTATCGTGCCTATCTTCGCCTATCTTCGCCTAGTCTTGCCTATCTTCGCTCACCTTCGCCTATCCTCGCCTATCCTCGCCTTCCCTTGCCTATCCAGGCATATCCTCGCCTATGCTCGCCTACCCTTGATTATGGTCGCCTACAAATATAGTTTTGAATTCATTAAAAATCCTCACTGCTGTAGTCAAATCTCTGACTCATGATTTTGATAGCAACTAAGCAATAAACGATAATTCAGAGAACACAAAAAGAATATTGGCAACAAACAAGAAGCCGAAAAGCGTCAAAAACAAAACGAAAACACAACAGATTGTTTCCAGAACTATTAGTCATGAAATCATTTTTCACAACAACTATTTTTTTCGAAACTATTTTTCCCATAAAGTCTTTTTGCTATATACAATTGTCTCTATAAGTAATTTTTGCTATAATCAATTGTTTCCTTAAAAATTTCTCTTGTATTCTAGGTGTGCCAGTTTTTCAGGGAATTTGGAAATTCTGATATTGATAATGCTAATGGACGCTAGTAGCGAATACCCCCCCCCCCCCTAACGATTTTCACTTTTTTTACTTTAGTAAAAAGTACCCAAATATATGTCCCAAACCCCGGAAAATGTGCGCAAACTCTTCATTAGTCACAACTTCCGTACGCTGGCCTACCCCCAAGCCTAAGGGCTAAGCCTAAACTTGTTGTTTGCAAGGGTAGTTACAGCAATTTTTAAAGGTCGGATGCTTGGGGGGGTATTCGCTACTAGCGCCTGCTAATCCAACTTTTAATTTTTCACAAGTTTGTCCGACATTGCAACATCGAGTTTTCGACAAAATACGGCTCTGAAAGCACATTGAAAAAACAAAACTTGGATAAATCCTTCCATGTAGAGACTATCTCCTTAACAGCTTTCACCCTCCTTTAAAAATCTGATGCTAAAGTAAGGAAAAAAGAAAAAAAATTGAAATGGTATCCTATATCGAAAGCCAAATTGACGTCTATGTCACTCTCAAGGGATATCTTATAGCGAGAGGTATCTTATATAGAAAGTACCTTATACCGAGTGTAAAATTACTTGACTTTCTCTATCGGCCAACCAAATTGAGGAAACAGGTATCTTATAGCAGGGGTATCTTATAACAAAGGTATCTTATAGCGAGAGTCGACTGTATTGAGGGGTAGGATTTCGGTATTATTCCGGAACTGACGTCTTTTGCAATTCTAGTTTACATTATCATCTAGAACCATATACTGAAAATCACGTTAAGAAGCAGAGTTTCTTTTTCAGTGTAAAGTTGTGAATGATCATTTTAATAAAAATTGCGAAAAAACGTCAGTATTACAAAAACGATACTGAATAGTTTTGGGATAGCCTGAGTAGGATGGCAAAGAAGTGCGTATTGTTTTTTGTTTTTTCTCTGCATAATAGCTCAAATGAAAGCCCCAAAACTTTGCTACGTTTTGATATATGAAACGTCTAACTTGTAGAAAAAAGTCAGATAATATCGATAAGATCAGTCAAAGAAAAACTACCAAAACGACCGATGTCCGGAATTTACCAGGTCTTAGCCTACAAATCAACTTGTTAAATTATGCTGCGATGATTTCATCGGATAGCAAAGAGCCTGAGAATCATTTGACCCCAAACTTGTAAAATGAAGGAGAAAAAGGGGTGTGCACCCAGTGGGAATCGATCTCGAGAGTTCAAGATATTCGCATCCCGATATGTACCCCTCCCTTTAAAAGGGGCATGCTCGCGCCCGACGCAATAATTCCTGCAATCCAAACACTACTACGCAATTATGCATAATATTGACACTGCCGAGACAGAATGGTCAATCCTCAAAGCTAAGATGCTTGATTATTGACACTTACAGATCCTACCGGGTACTATAACAGTTTTACATATTTACACAAAAAGCAGAAAGCTGCATATCAAAATACTGTGAGATTTATATCTGAATTCAATATTAGGAGCGAGCAAAACGCGCAATACATAAATTATGGAACTCAAACAACAATACAATTTTATTTAACGAGCACAGCCAACACTTGCATAGACTTTATCGAGGAATTTCGTCAAAAGAAACAGTTTTTCTAATAGCGCATGTTGTTCGGGCGAGCAAATCCCACAGCCTGTCCACGAGAGAATGGATTACCACCAGGGGCATTCCCTAAAAGTTAAATAGTCTTTATTAAGAACTAAGAATCCACACTCAAACCCCACCAGTAACTGACGGAGGCAATTCCTGCTGCAGAGGCTGCATTCCAAACGGCTGCTGCTGATAAGCGTTTTGCACGGGCGCATACGACTGCTGATTCTGTGGCGGCGGCTGCTGCTGATAACCACTAGGCGTAGATGGCGGAGCTTGAGGAGGCTGATACGATTGCTGCAGCTGCTGAGCCGGATAGGAGACCAACGGAGGCGCATACTGCTGCTGGATAGAAGAGGCACCATTGTAATGCAATTGCTGCGGCTCCTGCGGCACTTGCTTTGGCTCGAACGTAGACGACACGCTTGACGGTAACTGGCCAGGGGAGAGAACGACTGCGGACGCTGCTCAGCAGAAGTAACAGGCTAAAAAGAGGCGATTATTGAAGGAAATAGAGAAAATATTCACCTCTTGCTTCTCTGCATCTTTCGACGAAATCTTCGTGTTCGACACAACAGGAGAAAGCGGCTCAGCATCCACGTCAATAAGCACATCAATGAAGAGCGAAGGCTCATTTCGCATGGCAATGCCGAGATCCTCGTCATCGGCCACGGTTACCCAATCCCCATCTAAAAGTTGCATAGACAAAAGAGTCAATTAACAGAGAGCATCACAAACCCGTATCACGATACTTCAAAGCCACAAGCTGATGAGAGCTAATTTGGAACACACGCTGCAATTTCTTGGCAAGTTCATCGAAATCCCAATTTTGTCCCTGATAGAGCTGCAACTTCTTGATCTCTGAACCACACTTTGCCTTGAGCACCATCGGCGATTCAATAATACCACTGAGCATTTTCGACATTCTAAAAATTATAAATTAAAGAATGCATTATTGACCATCTGTCGAACTAGACGGAAATTGGCTGGGGGAAACTTGCCAAAACGAAATTTGCCAAAACGAAATATGCCAAAACGAAATTTGCCGAAACGAAATTTGGCCAACGAACCAACAGGGGGACCAAGGCTGTTTTTACGTTTTTTTCGAAATTTTCGAAACTGTGTCCTAACCACCTAAAACCACCCCAACAACCAAAAACCTCCTAAAACAGCAAAAACCACCCAAAATCACACTAAACAACTTAAAACACCCCAAACCACCCGAAACCATCCAAAACTACACTAAACAAAAATTTTGCGGGAATTTGAATTTTTAGTCTGAACCACCCAGACCAAGTGGTCGTCCACTTGGATCAAAAAAATTTTTTACGTTTTTGGGTTCTAAAACCAGTTTTCTAGACTAATTCATGCACGCTTAACATGGTTTGACAGTGGCGAAATGCCGTTTTCTCAGTTATTTTTTGAGTTTTGGCAAATAATTGATTTTACCAAAACCAATTATTCCTCAAAACTCAAAAATTTCTTCATAAAACGTGATTTACCACTGTCAAACCATGTTCAGCGTGCACGAATAAGTCCAGAAAATATGATTTGGAATCCAAAAACGTAAAAAAATCGATCCAAGTCGACAACCACTTGGTTTGGTTGGTTCAGACTAAAAATTTAAATTAAATTTATAAATTTTAATTTTTGTTTGGTGAAGTTTTGAATGGTTTCTGGTGGTTTTTGGTGTTCTGGGTGGTTTTGTGTGATTTTGGTGGTTTTGGGTGATTTTGGATGGTTTTCGCTGGTTTGGGTGATTTTAGGTGGTTAGGACAGATAGGACACAATTTCGAAAATTTTGAAAAAAACGTAAAAACTGCCTTGGTCCCCCTGTTGGTTCGTTGGCCAAATTTCGTTTCGGCAAATTTCGTATTGGCATATTTCGTTTTGGCGCATTTCGATTTGGCAAATTTCGTTTTGGCAAATTTCGTTTTGGCAAATTTCGTTTCGGCAAATTTCGTTTTGGCAAAACATACGTTTGGCAATTTCGTTTTTGGCAAGTTTCCCCTAGCCCGGAAATTGAACAATACACATGCACATATGGGTACATGACAATTTTCCGCCGACAATTTTCCGCCGACAATTTTCCGCCGACAATTTCCGCCGTCAATTTTCCGCCGCGACAATTTTCCGCCGACAATTTTCCGCCGACAAATTTTCCGCCGACCAATTTTCCGCCGACAATTTTCCGCCGCCATAATTCAATTTCTGTTCTTAACTGTTTTCTTTAGTGATAGGGGCCGAGCTACAAACACTATTTACTCGGATCCTTAGCTCTTAGCGCTTATTTCATTGAATTATTCTTGTTTTTTTACCACACCTTACTATTTGTGCCGACAATTTTGTGGGGGCAATTTTCTTCCGTTATTCCATTTCTCTGATCATATCAACGTTTTGTCTTTTTTCAGTCAACTAACATTGTTTTGTGGTAACTCGCTAAAGCTGAAAATGTCAAAACTGTCTTTCTCGTTTTTTGTTTGGACTCACATCCTTCAGTTCTAATTTCCTAGCATTCCTGTTGTTCCTTCCCCTGTACTGTTCCACACTTCACATTTCATTGAAGGAATTAAAAAACGAAGCGACTTATAAATTTATTCAGACAATGATAACATCCCACAATAACTATAATTTTAGTATCAGGAATAACATCGCACAGAAATAAATTACAACATTTCAACTCGATTCACCACCAAGAATTTCGCTGACCATTTTCTTTCGTATTCCTTTCATGTCGTCTTGCAGAAAATCGATGGGAGCACCACGAGATATTGGCTCTGCAAATTGACATATGAAAGCTCCGTAGTCATACCCATTGTCCTGCTTCGGAATGTTCTGCATTCCAAGCACTGCATCAAACAATTCAAAGCACACCTTTGCGCATAAACTAATCCAATTCGAAGAGTATGTCTCCTCTTCATCAGTTTTACACTGCGTATGTCGCCAGAAAATCCCTAAATAACTCTTGATGAACAAACGAATCTTCAAACCTCCTACTTGTTTGAGTTGAGAACGTGACTGCCATTTCCGAGAAGCGAGTCATAGTGGATCAATCTTCTCTGATTTATTTTGACTACCTGAAGAGACAATATATAATCCCGTGAAGTCCAAAACTGACATATGAAAGCTCCGAAGATAAAAAAATTACCACTAAATAGCCGTGGAAAAGGCATGGGGGATTTAGCTTCACATCCATGAAGCGTAACAAGTCTAAAATAAACAGTAAAAGCAGTGAAGAAACTTAAAAACAATGAATTATACTTGATAAATCGACCGCTTTCGAGCCAAAACCAAGCTCTGCCTTTGCATCTATTGACATCGCAGTTGGCAGAGACTTCTTCTTCATTGTTTCCCTTTAAGTTTTGATTCTTGTAGCACATTCGTCTTCTCTCGACGAACTTCTTATTCCCATGTTCCGAGATGCGTTCATCTGTAACGAATGATGAAATGTGATAAGGTACTGAAAAAAAACAAAGCAGGTCTCCTATACACCCGCAGTCAAAATTTGCATGGGACTTCACAATTGATTTTCCTATTATAATTGACTATGAGGAAGGAGTTGTTAGCGAATAGTAGACTTCAGCCAAAATAACAAGGCCACCGCCAAAAAAGAAATACATAAACGAAGTTTGATGTATAAACAGAAAATTAAAAAATGGCGACGGAAAATTGTCGGCGGAAAATTGTCGCGGCGGAAAATTGACGGCGGAAAATTTGTCGTCGGAAAATTTGTCGGCGGAAAATTGTCGGCGGAAAATTGTCGGCGGAAAATTGGCAGCGGAAAAATTTGCAGCGGAAAATTGACTGGTACCGT
>SADC01001124.1:0-11075 GCA_004194705.1 Ditylenchus dipsaci | reverse complement strand
ATAAGTCAATTTCAAAGCGAGGTTGCGGCTGAATTCCATCTTCAGAACTTCGTCGAACCCAGTTCTAAACTTCAAAATAATGCTTATGTGTTAGTTTTGCAAATTTAAAATGCTCACATATTCAAAGTAGCGTAGAAAAACGATCCAAGCCAGGATAATTGCTGTTTTGCCCAAATTGGCTAAACCTCTCTTGCTGAAAATCAGTAAGATTTTCGAAAGCGCACACGACTTGAAAAGAAGGTAGGAAAGCGAGGCACTGAAACAGTCGAAGGTATTCATTCAGCTGTGCATCGCTTTGGTAAAGTTGATCCAGCTTCACCTATAAGCACAGTATCACAGAAATAAGTTAATTTTTTATCAAACGACCTTTCTGATCCACACCTGCAATGCCTGCGAAAAATGAAAGTAACAACATGAATGGCGAGCCCCTAAGTTTAATGGAATCAGTCAAAACAATAGAGAAGATTTTGATGTAAAGAGAAAGATATTACTGGGAAAATGCTGTCGAATGGCACATCTTTCAGCCACCTCGAAATCGCTAAGTATCAGTTCTGGCGCCCAATCTGTTCGTAGCTTCTGTCCCATGTACGCGCTGACAAATTGAAATACTTCGAGATATGATTCAGATGTAGATCTTGCCGTGAAAACGGCTAACGCTGGCACGAACTTATTATTTACGCATAGATGGATTGCAAAAACCTGTCTCCATTTTTTTGGCCTTGTTCGGAAGGTTGAGTCCATGGCAATAATTGTACTTGCTGCCAGCTTCTTAAAACATAACCATTTTAAAGAACTTATGCAAATCAAATACCTGCAACATAAACTTTGAAGTGAGAATGATGATTCTATTTGCAACTGTTTTGCCTGAATCGTAGAAAACGAATGGCTCACCATCATCATACATCAACCAATCAAGAGGAATTTCCAGATGTCCTGGCCCAGTTCTCCCAGGAGGATAATGATATGCCTTCTTTAAAAAGCAACCAATTAAAATAACCCCAAAAGTGCCTTACCAAAAGAAATTTTACCAAATGTGCCTTTACCAAAAGAAATTTTACCAAATGTGCCTTTACCAAAAGAATTTTACCAAATGTGCCTTTACCAAAAGAAAATTTACCAAATATGCCTTTACCAAAAAAATTTTACCAAATGTGCCTTTACCAAAAGAAATTTTACCAATGTGCCTTTACCAAAAAAATTTTACCAAAATTTTTTTTACCAAAAAGTTTTTTTACCAAATGTGCCTTTTACCAAATATTTTTTTACCTTTCTCGGTACAGCCATAAATTGTTGTGTAGTGTTCTGTTATAAAGTTTCTCTGTTTATCCTTGCGCTCGTTCTATTGCCCATACTATTATACAACACAAGTTACCCAGTGCGCCATGAAATTTTGAGAAAGCTAACCTACTGCCATGAGTGAAAGGCGTGTACAAGGCGTGCACAAGATGACTTGAAAATTCAAATTTTTTCTCTCAATTTTTCTGGCAAATGTTGACCCTATGTTGACCACTTAACATTTTTTACCGACCAATTATCGCCTATAGTTCACAGGTTCAATGTGTTCATGAGGTGCACACACTATTTTTTGCTCTACTTTGTACCAAATCAAAGGTGCATACCAGTGCGTTACACGGTCAATTTCAATTTTCAAAAGGCGGGGACCAGCCATATTCAAACGAGAATAATTTTTAAAAGCAAATTTGTTATTTAGTTATTTGTTATTATATTAAGATATGAAAAGCACTGTGCCAGTCTAATAACATGAGTGGCTCAGTGGTAGTGTGCTGATGTGGTCCGAACATGGTCCAGTTCGATTCCAACACGGTGTATAGCTTTTTGTATAGAATGACAAAATTGTATCTAAAAATATTTCTTGTTTGAATATACCTGGTCCCCGCCTTTTGCGAATTTGAAATTGCCCGTGTAACGCGCTGGTATGCTTCTTTAAGTCACTTTTAGAGATAAAAACTATCGACAAATTGATTGCATTTATCTCCACCACTTTCCAGTCAGAAAGTGTCATAATTTTGAGATTTAACGCAAATAACCAACAAAATAGGCCAAAACGATGTATACTTAGTTTTATATCACCTGAACTTAATTCACATTTTTTTAATTTCCCAACGAGTTTACTCACTTTTCACTTAACTTACTGTAAAACTTTGTATTGTAAGGCATTTTGTAATCCATCCAAAGTTCTACCAGAAAATCTTTGAGCCAGATAAAACAAATAATTTTCTATTAGTATGAATTTGTTATGTCTTTTTGGGTTCCGAAACATCTTTTCGCATTAATTTTCTTTACAGAGTTGTACGTTGGGTTTGTTAATTAATTAATAATTAATGATTAATAATAATAATTAATCTATTAATTTCGAGTAAAATTCGAAAATTTTCAAACATCATGTAGTATCCATGGTACTTTCAGCAGATTTTCACTTAAATCTGGCTTACAGCGGGAACATTTTCAGTGTAATGAAGCCTTTTTACGCTCGTTTTCATTTTTTTTTCTACATTTCTTTCACATTTTTCAGTAAGTTGACTTTCTTGTTTTTAGATTGCGCGATGAACACTCCGAAAAAGCGCCGCATGTTGTCTCTGGCCGAAAAGAAAGCAATCATCGAAGATGCTGAGAGAGAGAGCAACAAGACAAAGCTAGCGGAGCAGTTCGGCGGCTTGCCAATCAGTACTATATCCGACGTTCTCAAAGATATAGAAGCAGTTCTCCGTGCGGTCGATGGCGGCAGCCAAGGAAAGCGGATGCGTTGTAAACGAGTAAATACGAAGAGGTATAGCCGGCTCTTGTCACTTGGTTGAAGAAAATCAGAAGTCAGAATCTGCCGATGAGCGGTGAATTGCTCAAAGTAGGAATTCATACAATTTATTATTATTTAATTGTAATTATATACAATTGGCTGATTCTCAGGAAAAGGCGCTGGCTATCGCAGAACAAATAGGCATCCTTCGATTCGAAGCAAGCAGCGGTTGGCTCGACAGATTTGAGGATGAGTGACGGCCGTGATGAGTATGACTCAAAATGGAAAAATTATTTTGTAGAATTCGAAAATTCTCGAGAACATGAGCTTCCCTGATTTCCTGATTAGGTTCCATCATTTCAATTGCAGGGCGACACATGGAAACTGGTGCATTTGAAAAAATTTATGCGCGCAACACCTCGCCCCACCGATTTCGGAATTATTCAAAAATCGGTACTTTCCTGTTATCTCGAATCGTTTTTGAATGTATTAGTTTTGTACCAATTTCACATTTTAATTTCTTTAGGCTTAGGCTTAGGCATCTCGAAAAATTGGCCTCTGAAAGAATATGTTTAATTGAAATAACATTGTTCGTTGTGCAAAAATGTGTTAAATAAAATGATTCGAGATAACAGGAAAGTACCCAAAAATCTCTTCAGTGTAAAAATTTATAATAAAATAATATATATATAACATGGAAAAAAATCTGTTTGCCCCTCCCTGTATACCCTCCCTGAAAGCTACTGTAATATATCCTGTAATATATACTGTAATATATACTGTAATATATAATTATTACTAAAACTGTCAGTGTTGAGATATGACTTTTTGAAACAATAATTTCTTTCAAAAAAGACCGAAATCCAACTTTTTTCAAATTTTCGGATTTTGCACAGTCTTTTTTAAGAAATTGTTTTTTCCAAAAAATCGTATCTCAACACTCAGATTTTTGAAAACTGTTCTGTAAAATGAATATTGTTTCTCTTGAACTGCGCTACAACACAGTGTTGAAATGTTGCTGAAGCGTCTAGCCCTGAATTAAACTTTTGACCAGTTAAGGGAAGGAAAATACTTGTCAACTTTTTAAAATGATTTCATAAGTGTTTGCACCAAAATGATGACTATTTTGAAATATTTCAAAAAAGCTTTATAAGCTATCGAAAGAGAATGAGCAGAGCTACAAAACCTACGTTTTGAAATTTTCTTGTAGCAAACTTTTTACTTTTAATGATGAGTTCAAAAGTCGGTTCCGAACTTTTGGTACACCAGTTACTACGGCCACATAAACTATTATAGCCCTTTTAATTAAGCGACACTGACATTTCACTCTCCGGGCATTTCACTCTCAGGACATTTCACTCTCAGGGACCTTTCACTCTTGAAATCATTAAGAAAATTCAAAATGAAAATCAAGCAACAATTGTGTTTAAAAATATGCAGGAACACGAGTTTTAAAATTTTATATGTTCCAAAGAAAACCAGTGCCAAGATACTGCCCAGGTATCGGTACTCAGATAGAACTGCCTATGTAGTAGTACTCATATAGTAGTAGCCATGCAGTAGTACCACTGTGTTGAACTACTTTAAGTGATGATCAGGTCGCGATATTCAAATAATGTAACTCAGGTGGGGCTACTCAGGTGAAAGTACGCAGGATGTGGTATATCAGATCTGGTATATTAGATCATTTTTTAAAGTGAATCAGACCATATTGGAAGGTGAACCAGATCATCTGTGTTGTAATGTTGTATTGTAGGTTTCGAACTCTCTAAGCTACGCGCGCACTTTGTGACCTAATCGTAATAATCATATATAACAATCTGAGGAGATGCATCAGTATCAACCTTTCAAGGGCCAACGATTCCTTTAATTTCTATTATTTGCAGTGTGGAGTGTGCTGGTCTTGGCCTCGAATGATCTTATGTCGATCAATCTCAAAAGACTCGAAAATATATTAATAATTACTAATAAATTTCAAAATTTTGGATTTTAGAGGTAGACACTGATTAGAGCAGGTACTAGACCATATACCGTCACGTACCCTATAAATTATCCTGGAGAGTGAAGTGTCCTAGAGAGTGACATGTCCTGAGAGTGAAATGTTCTAGAGAGTGAAATGTCCCAGAGAGTGAAATGTCACGTACCCTTCAATTTACGACTTTTGAAAAAAAAATTTTTTGGAACGAATTTTTCCCACTTTTTTCGGATTTCGATCATCAGTACTTTTTTTCTTCAGATTTTCGACTTTGAAAACCTATAAGTTTCGATTTTCGTTTCGATATTTTTCTAGTTTCTACGCATCCTTGTCATGGACCCTGCGTCTAAGCACAAACAAGGAAAACAACATTGTGACTATTAAAAAACGGGCAGGATTGAACAATAGGGCCACTATTTAAAAGCTTTTCTTATTTTATTTAAACATTAGGATGGGAACAGTCCTCGTAAGTTTAAGATTTAGCTGTGCTTTTAGCAATTTATATTTAAGTAATGCTGGCTGTTCGAGAATCTCCACTGAGCTGGGCAACATTGCGCATGCTCATACTCTTTGGTGCTAGGTAGCTTAACAAATCTAGGCTATAACTGTATCTTTAACTTCTTGTACCTTTAGGATCAGGCAAAAGAATACCAGAGGCATTTGTCCACTGGACCTAGCTCCAGAAATTGATAAACTTCAAGAGACGTGTGTAGATAACATGTTCCAAGCACCCTGTGCTCCTCCTGTCACTGCTGCCAGTTTGAGTGTGCCAGTTGCCAATGAAGACTCTTTGAGTGGGAGTCAGCCGAGCACTCATGAAAAAGTAGAGTTAGAGTTTCTTTTTTAAATTCTATTAGTGATGAGGTTTAGGTGGTCAGGACGGCAGCATTAATCCACCCTTCCAAACATTCCAAAAAAGTTCACGCAGATGCAGGTAGTATTTGACCGTTTTATGTTGTTATTGTTGTTAAAATGGAGATTGTGCATAGAATCCCTGCTGTTCCTGCCATCCAACTTTGGCAGTCTGATAGAATCCAATTCAATAATCAAAAAATCTAAAGCGCCTTTGTCACCCCGCAACTCAACTGCCCCTTCAATCAGCACTGTGTCTATGGTAAATTTGTAGTTTTAGTCAAATTTTGGAATGTTAACATTGAAGTCTAGCTTGACAGCTTGTCGGTCAAGGAAAAAGATGCTCGTCGAAAATCATTTGTTTCACTACAACTGCACAGACGAACAAAAACGCCTAAAGAATGTAGGTTTGCTTATTCCAATTTATGGAGTATATACTTTTGGTCACAGAAGTGACATTGGTCACTGTTTTGATTAAACAAAAACGACTTATGTCAAGTACATTTCATAGACACGACGCCAAGATTTTATTTACGGCTGTAACTAAAATGCGCCCTCAAAAGTCTTAATTTCACTCATAAATTACTTATTTCGTCAGTAATTTTAAATTTCTATTGGAATGCCGCGATTCATCGGTAAATTTGAACTAACCGGTGAAAAAAAATAACTTGTGAAAAAATAAATTTACTGGTAAAAGACAGTAATTAAGTGGGGTAATTAAGTATATTAATTAAAAATTTAAATTTACTGCCGGAAAAAAATTTACGGGTTAGATGAGCTTTTTACTTATTGGGCACCGGTGCCAATTATTTTTGACAAGTAGCTATAACTTTGAAATCTTTAAGCTCCATTATTTGACAATGTGAGCTGGGATCAAGCTTGGGAGATGTTGCAGAAAATGGTAATTTGTCTTTTTGGGCTCATAAAAAATCATTGATTTGTAGGCTTGCAATCCGGAATGTATTGAGCTAATCACGGTATTACAAATCAAAATAAATTATTTGACTAGTTTTTTAAATTCAGCGATTTATTCTTGAATATTCTTCTCAATTGGATGACTCAGTGCTGAGTGAAAAGGATGCAATAAACATCGACATCGGGAGATGCAATGCATCAAATTATTTTGACTGCTATTGGTGAATACCAGCAAAGCACACCCACATAAAAGAGCCAACAAAAAACAGCTTATTGGGACTTTAACTTCTTTGGTTAACTTCTGCTATTTGTGTTTGCAGAAAAGTAAATGTCGCCAATTTTCAACGCTTTCGACACTAAACAAAGTAATTTTACTTTCACTTTTTTGAGCTAAACTAACGGGTGGTCGGGCAAAATCTGGACTCGTTAAAAGGCCGCGTTTGCAGCGAATTTCTGGCGAAATGTCTTTGATTTCGAAAGCCATTTTATAGCATTTTTCATGTAGTTTCTTTCTGTCTTTTTCGTTTTTTGATGTAATAAAATATTTTTCCAGAAAAATGACTTCAAATGAAGACATCCTGCGAACCCGCATGTACAAAGCGTTTTTACCACTTTAAGTGATTAAATGTTTTTTGAATCTCAAACGTCATGACAACATCTTATCACCATGCTGTAGTGCAGCTCAAGAGCTACAAGACCTATCATACAGAATTGCTTTTAAAAATCTGAGTGTTGAGATATGGCTTTTTGATATGACGAGGGGGGTGGTTATTATTAGAGAAGGGTTCATTATTTTTCAACCTCTTGCTAGAGGGGTTAATTATTAGAGAGGGGTTCATTATTAGATAGGGGTTCATTAATAGAGAAAATACGGTATTTAAATGACTCTTCCCAAAAGAGGCAAGATTTACAGCATTAATAAGAGCTACACCGATACATGTAAGGTTTAAAGAACCACTTATATCAGATCTAAGTTCAAGCAACCCTTAATATCTTAGTCATTCTAAGAAGTTCCCTGAAGAGGGCAAGGCTGCCTATGGCCAGAGATACATAGGTTCCATGGTTGCCCCTGTGCACTGTAAGATATATTTGTTTATTTAGTTAGCTAAAAAATAATAAATCTTTTGTTTTATCAAGGCACCACACTTCATAGAGGTATCTTTATGTATCCCGCTACATCAGACACACCAAACGGAAAAGCAAGTTTTTTTGGCTAGGCGACTTTTGTCAAAAACTAAACTAGCCAAACGTAGGTTTTTCTAAAATTAAACTTCTCAAAAACGAATGTTCTCAAAAATGAAAATTGTCAAAAATTTGCCTTGGCCTTTCTGTTATTTTATTTTTATTTTTCTTCAAAAGTCCTAGAAAGCTTTTATTCATACTTTTTAACCATTTTCCAGCAAAAGATTTGTTTGCTGAATTTTCGCAATTAACATAACAGGGGGGAAAGAGGGGAGGGGCTATCAAGTCAAATTTTCGATACCTTCCGCTTTGAGAAGTTTCATTCTGTTAAGGTTCGCTTTCGAAAAGTTTCGTCTTTAAAAAAGATCCCCTATTTTGACACAATAATACTTTTAAAAAGAAAACAAAGACTTACAGATGATTTTATGTCCAAGTTTTAATTTTTATTATGAAAAGGTTTGGTAGTACAACAAAGGCCATCTCTTCAAGTTCGTTCCGTCCAGGGTCCGACATTTTTTTACTACATCTTTTTTAATTCTATACCAATTTGATTTAGGTCAACACCGACATTCTCTAGAAAAGTGGCTCAAAATTGAGTCTGAAGTTAAAAAATTGGAAAAGGTCTACTTAAAAAACGACTGAGTTGAGAGCTGGTCCGGACCATTTCGACCCCTTACAGGTTCATAACCTTACTGGTTAATAGCTTATTTTGTAGCTGTGATTCTGTTGTTTTCACCATCGAAAACATCAACACTGTCTTTTTTTATAAAAATGGCTCAAAATGATATTAAAATAATATCAATTCATAAAAACTGTGACCCCCCGACTTATCATCATTTTTTCTTAAAAGTGGCTTTTTTTGTTTTGTATATTAAATGATCCAGTTTTACAGAAAATTCTTTTTTATCATTTCATAAATCTGAGCCTTCTTATATTCCAGAAGTTGTTTGTGAAGGGCCAGAAATATCTGACACCTCTGAATACATTTTTGAACAACCTGAATACGGCTCTGAGTGAATTATCTGCAGTAAATTCTTTCCTCATGTTAATTCTCCCTTCGGTAAATTTCACCGCGGTGAATTACTTTCACACATTCGAAAGTTCGACTGAGAAAACTGTTTGAGCAACTATACTTACCTCAAAATTCGACGAGCGAGTGCACGAGCTCGATTAGGTATAACAGCCTTTGTTCAATGTCATCAATGATAAGTTCGGTGAAAAAGGTTTATTGAAGATGACCTAACAAAAAATATTTGTATTTTGAACATATCAAGATTTGCATAAATTTGCCAAAATCTCTCATTATAGGTTTTTTTATCAAATTTCTCATTTGTCAGCCCCCTCTTTGGCAAGGGGCGCTTAAATTAAAGGGAGGGGGATAAAATAAGACAGGGGCTCAAATCATTTAACCCTATTTATCCCAACCTTTTATTGTGGAACTGAAAATACAATGACTGAAATAAAAACAATTTCAGAAACACAAATAAAAAATTTGTCGTTATGAGAAACACCATAACTTTAAACTTTTGATTTTGTCATTGGTTTGGTTATAAATTTTGGAGTCAAAACTATTTTTGTAATTTCCGAAGTTTTTGGTGGGGGGGGGGGGCGGTCTTTAACTAGAGGGGGCGGGTTGAAATTAGAGGAAGGGGCTTGAATTAGAGTATATACGGTATAATGTTGTTTTTAAATAAAAAATCAAATCTTGAAATTCCATTGAGACAATCGGGTTCCGTTATAATTCAACAACATAATCTATATATGAGCTTTAATCAGAGGTGTAACTTTTTTTAAATGAAAACTTACTTTTTGAACTTTTAAGGGGAAGCGGTGCATTTTGCGCGGGATTTTCAACCATTGTTGTTTTCTTTTCTTCGCCGCATGTTTAATTGATAATGGTTCATCTGTTAATACATTACTTGGCCAATTTTTTACGCAATATCTAACAATTTTATCAGAATAAAATTTTTTATTCAAAAATCTAACGAATAACGTAAAAATTGACCAAAACATTCATGCCGTATTTCCCTCACATACCTTTTTAGGAATCTTGCGTTATGGCTTTTTGTCATGGTTTTCGCTTTTTAAATAGTTATCAGGCAATATACCACTCTAACTGTAGATTAGCTTAGCTTCTTAGCTACCGTCTTAGTTTTAAGTTTCCTAGTAGCTGTCACGAGAAAGCAGCCAAAACACAGTGAGTAGAACATGATTTTCAACAAAAAAAGAGTATGCACCACGGTGTACACTATACAGGAGTAGTCTAGTACCCCTTTTTCGCCGGGTAGCTAGAGGAGAGGGGAAAGAGAAATATGGATATTCGAATTTTTTATTTCTTTGTAATATTTTTTATGCTCATGCAATTCTATAATTTCATACAATTCTATAAAATGCATATAGCGTCTATTTTTGTCACGGCTTGAGTTGAAGAACATGGTAAAGCAGTAGAAAAAAAGAAAGAGGCGAAAATTGCGCGCCAACATTTTTTTTAGTCAAAGAGGCAAGAATTCACATAATTCAGTAAAAAGTAATGTTACTATCAGGTAGCCCACTATTCTAATTTCTTACAAGGTATTTTTTGTGAAAACATGATCTCAAAACATGGCACAAAAGCTAGAAGTATAAAACAAAACAGGAAATAATCACTTCTTCTGACTTGTTTCATACCTTTAGTTTTTGGGGCATATTTTGCAAGGATGTTCTGACAAATGATACTTTATAAGAAACTAAATCGTGGGGCTACCTGAAAGTGTCATCACTAAACAAATTGTTGAAAATTCGTCTTTTCGACTAAAAGAAAAAAGATGGTGCGCAAATTCATGGCGCGAAAGTTTCACAGTCCAAAAGTAGTGTCCTCTTCGTTATTTCTTTCCTCTTCCAATACAGCCATCGATGTCTTTTTCAAATTATTTTTCTGGGGTCTAGGGTCGAGAAATGACCCTGATTGTGACCACTTCAAGGCAAAAAAGTAATTTTTTAACAATATTTAATGTGGGCACAATTAGGGGAAAATTGCCAAAACGAAAATTGCCATGACAAATAAAAGCTTAGTGAATACGAACATATACCACTCAGTTCTACATAACGTACCCTTCATTTATCCATTCGTCTCAAAATGACTCAAGTCAAACCTCGATATAGTGACACCTACAATATAGTGACACCTCAGAGTCAAGACAAATGTCGTTTTGGCAATTTTCGTTTTGGCAATTTCGTTTTGGCAATCTTCCCTAGCCGCACAAAGTCTACCGACTTTTGTACATGCTAATCAAAGTTGTCTTGCAATCATCACTAGTACACTAAAATATCCAGTAACAAGCCTGTTAAGCATACTGCCAACTCACCGATCTAAACTACGGGTAATCTAGTTCAGAACTAGTTCTGGTAGTATGAACT
>SADC01001123.1:0-22277 GCA_004194705.1 Ditylenchus dipsaci | reverse complement strand
TTTTATTTCGCGACATTTCAGTTCGCAGCTTTTATTGAATCCGAAAGGTATTTTCAAAAACTATTTTAGTCAAAATTGTTTTTAATAGAGATGGCTCGGACGGGACGGGAATCCCGTCCGTCCGAAGGGATTTTAGGGCTTGTCCGTCCGGAAAAAAATTCTAGTGTGTCCCGTCCCGGTGTCCCGTCCCGGAATGATTTTCGATTTTTCATTCATTTTTTCTTTATTTTTCCCTTATTAATGGGTCGGGACGTCCCGTTCCGTCCGAAGGATTTTAGGCCTTGTCCGTCCCGGTGTCCCGTCCCGAAATTTTTTAAAGTAAATTTTGTCCCGTCCGTCCGAAATAGGCCATTTGCCATCTCTAGTTTTTAATGCTTTTAAACCTTTTCCTTCAACTTCTATGTCTATTTATGAAAAAATGGCTAAAATGCAAGTTTTCCTAATTTTTTGGAATTTAGTCATTTTTTCAAGAATTGATCTTTTCGAAAAGCCATATCTCAACATTGGGATCTTCAAAAACATTTTGTAACATAGGCTTTGTAGCTCTTGAGCTGCGCTACAATATGATGCTAAGAATTTATCGTAACTTTTAAAATTTTATTTAAATTTCTATCAGTTAAATTTCTATCATGTTACAAAATGTTTTTTTGAAGATCCCAATGTTGAAGTATGGCTTTTCGAAAAAAAATCAATTTCTTGAAAAATGACTAAATTCCAAAAAATTAGGAAAACTTGCATTTTAGCCATTTTTCCATAAAATAGACATAGAAGCTGAAGGAAAAGGGTTCAAAAGCGTTAAAAAACAATTTTGACTGAAATAGTTTTTGAAAAAACACCTTTCAGGACTCCATAAAAGCTGCGATATGAAATGTCGCGATACGAAATGTCGCGAAATGAAATGTCGCGAAATGAAATGTGACCCTACCCTACCGGGGCTGCCATTTCTATGAAATCCCAAAATTAGGACATTCGCTGGCAGTAGAGCAGTGCTGAAAATGATTCCAATCGATTCCTGCTATGTTTTGGCCCTATAATCAGTGAACTTAACCAAAAATTAATGAAGTATGCACCTTGGGGGATTTAAATTGTCGACGTAGGCGATGCGTATATAAAGTTTACTCCCCCTTTAAAATAAAGGACCACAAAGTAAAAGGGCCGCTAAATGAGACCGCCGCATAATTAGAAAAAATACAGTACTTCAAAAGATAGAATTCTAACTTCGTTTCCTTTGAAATTTATACTACGCTCACATAAGCTAGTCGAGGTCGTGGTCGAGGTCGATCTCCTAGTGCTCACATAGGCGGTCGAGGAAAAATCGTGTTTCAAAAATATTTGAAAACTTTTTTTTTGCACCATGACCAGGCTCTCCCCTTTTACCGCCAAAACTTTTTTGAATTTAACTGTTTTTAGCTTTTTCCTGTTTCGTCCCAAATCCTTTCCGCCATAACCTGTTAGGCACCATTATTTTCATTTATTTAATTGTTAGATACATGTCTACTTACGTCAAAAATTATTACGGCTTTTACTGTTACGTATATAAATGGCTTTATCTGTAGTGAAAGTTTTGACGTGGTTTCACAATCTGAATGAGTTCTTGGGGAAAAAAGATTATAAATATTTTGACCCTGTTCCTATAGAAATTTTCTCTCAACTTTTTTCGCTTCACGATATTACACTAAAATTTTTTTTCTCGGGTACCTTCTCAAGTCAATTTTCAGTTAATTTTTTTTTTCGTATGAGATTCGTACCCCTAAAATATCCTATACCAACCGAAGCCTCCCAAGCCATCCCAAACAACCTAAACCACTCAAACTACAAAAACCATCCTAAATACCTCAAACCACTTCAAGCTGCATCTGTAGATAGAAGTGAGCCTGTCCACCTGACTGATGAGGAGAATCAGCTAGTAGGACGCTTTTTGGCAGAAGAGCAATCAGCCGTCAGAAGACTTTGAATGTAGAGAACTAACCATCTATTTTATTGATTCGCTATTGTTTGTTATGTTTGTTGAAATAAATTACGAGTTTCATCAATTTCCTAGCTGTCTTAACAGCTCCGTTTAGCAATGTCTCCCAGCCCAGCTTCTCAATGTCCCCATAATGTATTCATGTGTTCCTTATGTCCAAATGTCCTGCCCCAGTACCGATTCGGAGACATTTATTGTCCCGAGTATTGAAAAACCTCATTGAGGTTAAATAGGTTAGGTAGCTCAGTAAAAGAGCCGAAATGAAGGTTTCGGTGACCCTCTAACAAGGGTTTTCGGAGAATTAAAACATTGAATCTAAGTGGCCTAAAAGTAACAAAAACTGTGTAGTGATTACCTCAAAAACCAACGAGACCCCTACCACAATGTCTTCCTGACCAGGAGGGCAACTTAATTTTTTTTATCGAATAAACTAAGTTTCGGATATAAGTATGAAAATAACCACTTAAGTGCAGCGACCTAGTTGGCCTTATGAAAAAGGGGGTGGTCTGTGAAAACATGTCCTAGTTCGATTCCCGCTGGGTGCAACCTTTTTTTTTATTAAAATTGAAACAATGCTGCAAATCCTGAGTCAGGATGAGGAAGTGCCCGTAGTTTGGACGGTACAAAAACACGAGTTTTGGAAAAGTGCATTTAAATCACTGTGCCATGGTGCAGATCCAGAGTACTGTCGAAAGTGCTCGAAAACGTGCCGTTTGCAATACGTATTAAGGCGATTAGAGCCAATCTCAATAAAAACCTAGTGTCCATGGTGCAAAATCATGATTTTATAAAATCACTCGAGATTCAAAGCACGCTGACTGAAAAATTGTTCATTTTGGGCAAAATGATTAAAATCTCTTTTTTCACTGCAGATCCTGAGTACTTTCCAACTACTCCAAATCTGTAGTGAGCATGGTCCAGATTTAGGCGTTTTTGGGCTACACATTTCGAAACACTGAAAAATATTGCCTATCCCCCTAAAGTCAGATAAAAAAAGTTTATTTTGAGGCGTGTTATATAGAGGTACCAATATAAAGGTAGCAGATGGAGGTGCCCCAATGAAGGAACCTAGATAATATTAATTAAGAACGATACCCAACTCGCGTCCGTGGTTGAATTTTTTATTGATTTTTGGTCAAAAATCATCAATTTCTCGAGGTAAAGATTTTGAAAAGTCACTTCCAACACCAAAATCTTATCTTGAATCCGAATTCGTTGAGATCAGATCAAAATAATTTTTGTTAGCTGAGATATTGATATTTTGAGTAGACCAGTCAGGAAATTTGGACCGCTTACCTACTTTAGTGATATCTCAGCTCACAGATATTTTTTCGATCTGATCTTAACGGATTCAGATTAAGGATGAAATTTTGATGTCAGGGGTGACTTTTCAAAAGCTTTTTCTCAGAAAATTGACGATTTTTGACAATAAATCGAAAAAAAAATTCAAACATGGGCGCGAGTTAGGTTTTTTACCATTAATTAAGTGTTTTTAGCAAGATGGATTCATCCACATGATAGTTCTTGGATGTAAGAATTCTTAGTAGGAGTACTTAGGTAGTGATAGCCATATAGGGATTCCCAGATAAAGGTATCCAGCTTCAGTTACCCAGGATGCGATACCCAGATGGTGTTACTCAGTTAGAGGTAGTCAGGTGGTGGTACCTAGATGGGCGTATGAGGCGTACGCAGTGATGATATTGGGACTGAGATACTCACGTCGTGCTACCAGATAAGGGATTTGGAGATGCGGACGATATAAGGAACTATACCTCGATTTAACGGACACTAGGGTCGGTGCAAGGGGGGCCCTTAAATCGAGGGTCGACTGTATGTTTCAGGCGCCAGATAGCGCCTGTTCGCCACGAATTAAATTGAAAACAGTTTGGCGATTGGAGAGAAAGAAAAAGTGGAAAAACGCTATTCTTAAAAATATATTTTTTAACAGTATTTATTTTGGCGCCTGTTAAAGGAGCATAAATAAGTATTTTGGTACTAGAAATAAGTATTATGGTACTAGAAATAAGTAATTTGGTACTAGAAATAAGTATTATGGTACTAGAAATAAGTATTTTGGTACTAGATTTAAGTATTACCCATTTCAAATTGGGTCAATTCAAATCGCGCCAACTCATTGGCAATTTTTTAACTGTTGTTTGATTCAAAATCGTGGCCCATTTTGAAATTGGCGCAATTTGACATGGCCCAATTTGAAAATGGCCCAAATTGAATTGGCCCAATTTGAATTGCCCTTTTCTCCTCCCCATAGAAAGGTCAAAATGTCGAAATAACATGACTTCCCTTCAAGGATTCCGATTTTGCCGATCGTTTTTCAAAAACCTAAAGTTTTCGCTCTTAAGAAATCAAAACCTCGATTTAACGACCCCCTTTTGAAAATTAGAGGGTCGTTAAATTGAGGTTTTGATTTTTTAATAGCGAAAACTCTAGATTTCTGAGGCGGTGGGGGTCATTAAATCGAGGTTTGAGTGTAGCAGTTTAGAGTTGAGGAAACTTTTTCAAGTGAAACCCACGTTTGGCAAATTTTATTTTTGGCAAATGTCAATTTGGTAAAGCTCGTTTGGCAAATGTCGTTTCGGCAATGGTTGGTGGTATTCGCAACTAGGGTCGTTTTTTACTTTGTTTGCTAAAATTCCAATGTTGATTATCTTACCCTCGTGCATGTACTGGTCTTGGCCACGAAGCGGCCAGCCCCTGTCCGATTACAACAACATGTAAACCATAGGATGTTGATTAAGACCATTGAGGACGAACCTTGATCACTGAGGGTATATCGGTACATATAAAGTTGGATTTAGATAATTCAAAGTAGATCCTAACTAGTAAAAATGGATTAACATCATTGGAACTGGACCAGCTGGGGAGATGATTATCTACTTAGGAGTGAATACCAGTTTGGAAAATGTGCCAGGTGGTTTTCCTACCCACTTGAAACTTCCTGGCCCTTCTAAATGAACTTAATGAAAAATAAATAAAGTTTGCCACCACTGGGATTCGAACCTGTAACCTTAAAAAATTGTGTGCGAATTTACCGTTGGCGAATTTACTCTTGGCGAATTTACGTAAAGCCCAGTCAAACCTCGATAAGCCAGCACCCCCCAGAAGTTCGTTCCAGCCTTGGGTCCGACACTTTTTTTAACCCAATTTTTGAAAGCTTTTTCCAGTTCTGTTTTACAGTCTGGTCGTAAATATCGTCAGGATTCCAATTTTCCCAATCGTTTTTTGAAAAGAAAACAAAATTTGGGTTAAAAAAGTAAAACCTCGATAAGCCGGCACCCCTTTTCAAAAAAGGGTGCCGGCTTATCGAGGTTTTGCTTTCTTAATGATGAAATTGCAGGATTTTTAAAAAACGATCGGCAAAATCGGAATCCTGACGATATTTACGACCAGTCTGTAAAAACAGAACTGGAAAAAGCTTTCAAAAATTGGGTTAAAAAAAGTGTCGGACCCAAGGCTGGAACGAACTTCTGGAGTGCCGGCTTATCGAGGTTTGACTGTATTTCCGTTGTCGAACTATGAGTTCGGAAATTTGCTAATATCGGGGACTTCTGTCTGCAGTCTCTTATTGGCACTTTTTATACTCGTGAAACCGTTGCATGAAACCGTTTCACGGACCTTTGTAACCGTTTCAAAGAAACCCTCGAAACCGTTTCAAGAAACCAGTTTCGAGGAACCCTTGAAACCGTTTCCGGAAAGTGAAGGAAACCCTTGAAACCGTTGCATACAACCTTTTTTATAAGAAAAACAGTTGCATTTAAGAATATGTTGTTTTAGATGAAACATTGAAACCTAGATCTTTAGAGTGCCAATTTATCAGCCAATTCAATTATGACTCTAATTTTTTTTATATAGGAATGTTCACAATTGTCTCTTTTGTTTTGCCTTGTTTCGCGGCTAAGAAATACTGCGTCGATGCAAGCACACTCGGCAAAACGCAGGAATTGTGCAGCTATGCCACTTGGAAAGATGGAAAGATCTTCTTCGGATCCTTTTTATAAATAAACACCATCCCTCAGCATACTCACCCACTTTGTCCGCAAAATTTTAAGTTTCCTCAACTCTAAACTGCTACACTCAAACCTCGATTTAATGACCCCACCCCCCTCAGAATCTAGAGTTTTCGCTATTAAAAAATCAAAACCTCAATTTAACGACCCTCTAATTTTCAAAGGGGGGTCGTTAAATCGAGGTTTTGATTTTTTAAGAGCGAAAACTTTAGGTTTTTGAAAAAACGATCGGCAAAATCGGAATCCTTGAAGGGAAGTCATGTTATTTCGACATTTTGACCTTTCTCTGGGGAGGAGAAAAAAGGGCAATTCAAATGGGCAATTCAATTTGGGCCATTTTCAAATTGGGCCATGTCAATTGCGCCAATGCAAAAATGCGCCATTTCGAATTGGGCCATTTTCAAATTGGGCCAATTTCAAAATGGGCCACGACTTTGAATCAAACAACAGTTAAAAAAATTGCCAATGAGTTGGCGCGATTTGAATTGACCCAATTTGAAATGGATAATACTTAAATCTAGTACCAAATTACTTATTTCTAGTACCAAAATCAAAATTTTATCATTTTCGGCCTACTTTGCTAGATTTTTCAGCAGATCATACTTTTCATAGCTACTTTAATACTAACGGGTGGAACATAAGTTCGGAATGGATTTTCAAAACCTGATATCTTATCAATTTTCCTATCACACATTGAAAATCTCAGTACCAATTTTTGCCCTGTTCTTTTTCTTTCAAACGATATATTCAATAAAACATTCTTTATTCAATAAAATGACCACCATTGGCATTAATACATAAACGAAGTCTTTTTGGAAAATTGTCAATGTCCTTCTGGATCATCTTCTGCGGAATTGCATCTCATTCTTTACCAGTGAAGCTGTGAGTGCAGCGATTGATTTGTGGGGCTTGGAGCACGCTTCAGACTGCAAATGTGGCCACACGTGAGTAATCCTTTAAACTGACGTATGCGAAATTCTAAGCTCAGTAGCCAACTTCCTGCTGGAGTCCGACTGGGTGTGAATGTGGCCTTTTTAATGGTCGTTTCAGTAGAAGAACTCTTGGCAATCAATTCGATGTTTTTCATCCGTTGAAGCAGTCACTGGAGCACCGCTTCTTGATCTTTTCATTGGAACCGGTTTGTTCAAATCGCTTGATTGCCTTTGAGACATTCCATTGAGAAGTGTTGAGCATGCGCGCAATTTCCATCACCGTGTAACCTTGCTGATGAAGTCTAACGATTCCAGCTCGAAGTTCGGACATTTTCGGTGAACTTTTTCTGAATGAATGATATTCAAATAAAAGAAAAGATGCAGGGCTACAAGATGATATCAGAAGATAAGTGATATGATAATAAGCATTATAGATATAAGGCTTTGAAAATCCATTCCGAACTTATGTTCCACCTGTTACTTTAATATAGAAAGTGCTCTTTTCTCGTTCCATATCCGTTTATTGAGCATACTTACCCTCTCGAGATCAACAACTGGGATTTCAAAAATCTGGTCGAAACTGCGATCAAATCATCTTCTCCTAGCTAAAATTAGGTGCTCAGCATACTTTGTAATCACTGAAACAGCGAAACAGTAGTGATTTACCTCACAAATTAAAAAAATGAGCAAAAATTCATGAACCCTTCAGGGCTAATTTAACGAAGTTATGCTCCTAATCTTGGTTGACAACCAAAGTTTTCGTTTCTCTTAACAATACCTCTTGTCTTGATTGCCATGTCGAGTATTTTATAAAAAAGGAACTCAAATTTATCCTTAAGTTTATTTCATAAATGCGAGTACAAATGATATCCAACATTGTAACAAATATTTCAATGATTAAACTGTTGTGCTTGTTCTTCCTTCGTAGCCGGTCAACCTCGCTTTCGTTTGCCCTCTAGTTTTCTAGTCCTTGCTTCTCCGGATAGACAATTAGGTGTTCCATCTCCATAATCATCACAGCATATTTGCAAGTCTTTTTTTCATTCCAGTCACACAAGTGCAATCGTAGAAATTTGTAGCCTTTTTTGACGGATAGGACATTGTTGCGTCTTCGACGCAAGTGATGTCTACAAAATTATTCACTTTCCCAGTCTGGGGTTTGGTGGACTACTGGTTAAGGCATTTCCTGCGGATCCAAAGGGAGTGGGATCAAATATCCCCTCCATTCCCCCTTTTTCCAATTCACGAGCTGTTGGCCGTGGCCGCTCGCGACATGGCGATCTTGGCGTGCAACCGACCTGCAACTTCCTGGTCCAGTAGTCAAAGAACAGGTCAGCAGGCAGAGAAGCAAAAAGGACACAGCAGTCTCCCCAGCGAAGAGCCCTCCAGCTTGAAGAAAAGCACAGAGAGAATAAGCCTAGTAACAAAAGAAGGGAACAGCTCTAACCAACAGCTTACTCACCCACAACCTGGTCAGCAGTCTACAAAAAGCAAAAAGAAAAGGACTGTTGGCTGCAGATGAACAGACCAGGCAATAACAACAACAAAAAATCACGGCCTGGGAAACACTCCAGCTGGCTAAAACAAGCCAAGCCCCCCACTCTCCTCGGTGGGGAGTGTTGCATCTTCGACGCAAGTGATGTCTACAAAATTATTCACTTTCCCAGTCTGGGTTTGGTGGCCTACTGGTTAAGGCATTTCCCTGCGGATCCAAAGGGAGTGGGATCAAATATCCCCTCCATTCCCCCCTTTTCCAATTCACGAGCTGTTGGCCGTGGCCGCTCGCGACAGACATAAAAAAATTTTTCGGAGCTCACAGTACCGAAAATAAGACACATCAATATATCGATAACAAATTCACACGAAAGCCCACCTTTTCCAATCAAGATAGCAATTCGTTTTGAGCTCTGTATAGAGTGCAACTAAATCATCATCTCGGAGCAGAACGGAGTTGGCAAGAGATAAGTAAAAGGACTGCTAGCAGACTTGACCACACCACGATTTCCTCGGCGTAACTCCTAAGCTTCACGAAACATGTCAGGTGGTATGTCAATTGATAATACCAAAAAAAATTCCCTATCCAAAATCTGGCACTTTTATAGTTCCTCCGCATACTTGGATTTTTTCAAAAGTGACCCAAAATAACCTCCGAGATTCATTTTTTCTGCTCAACACGATGAAAGAGACATATATTTACACTTTCTGAATTAAAAAATTTTATTTTTGTTAAAAGTTTTTGCTTTCCATCCGTCAGGCAAAAATGGTCCTATTAGGATATTTTTCACCCATTTTTAGCCTTTTTCAAGTCAAATGAAGGTAAAAATGATGGATTTTGAACAGGTTATTACTTTCTGGGGCCTACCGCATATAGAAACTCTGGTATGCATATGTTTTTATGCATCCAGAGTCACTTTCGAGTGATTTGTGTCTCAGGTACTTGTTGTCGTCGTCGTTGTCGTTGGAATATTTTTTATAAAATACTTTTTTTTTGCCAACGACGACGACAACGACAACCTATTTATAAAAAATCCAACGCCAACGACAACGACGACATTAAGTACAACGAAATTTTTTATTCCAAATTGGACAAATTTCGCATTTTTGTCGAGATTTCGAGGAAAAACGTGTGGAGAATATAGTTAATCTTTAAATTCTGACTTAAAATGCAAAATTTGTCTAATTTGGAAGAAAAATTTTGTTGTCGTTGGCGTTGTCGTTGGCGTAAAAGCACCTTTATAACACACTTTTTTAACAGCGAAAGAAACATCACTAACAAAAAGCAGGGTGTGGAGATCGAACTCGAGAGCGTTGCCACACCAACACCCACTAGGCCATCCAATCGAATGGGTACCTACAACATTGTTTAATATATATTTCAATATATATTTCAAATGGTTAGCTACATTGAAAAAACGAGCCGTGGGCAAAAACGGATGTCCAAGTCAAATAAGTATTTTTGAAGAGCTATCAAAAATAAAATCAAAAAATAAATAAAAATAAAGTACTACCAAAAATATCAGAATTTTACAAAACGAAAATTCAAAATGTAAAAAGGTAGTTCATGGTCTCGTCGGTGCCCCTATCGTCTTTTCGGCTTGTGTTTAAGTACAGGCATGGACTTAGCCAGAGACGAGGGTGAGGGAGGTAAGGTGGTGCTGACTAACCGGGCTTCCGTACACAAACCGTTTCGTGGCGACCTAAAATTCGGTTTGTCACACATCAAACACAAAGGACACTTAAAAATTATGCCTAAATTTTTTCCCGTGTACCGCGGAAGTATCAGGGAAGCCTTACCGGAAAACCAACATAAATACAGTTCTAACATAAATCATCCTAATCAAACAATACTGACAACTAAATATAAAGCAACCAACCCGCTAGTTTGCGCAAATAAGAATACGTCGAAAACGAGGCGTGCCTATAACTCATCAAATAGAGAACTCAACAATAAACTATTTGAACAAAAAGACATTTCATCAAAAAAGGGTTTCATCAAATTACTTATTTCAACAATCACTTGTTTGAATTTTAAATTGTTTGGCTAATAGTATATCTGATAAAATAACATTGGTCTAGCTCTGTTATAATCCGAAACCATAATGATGATCTTCTCGGTTACAACAACCATACCAACAGATACCAGGCATATGCATACCTCAGGATAGGTACATATTCTGAGGGGTCATCTGTTTCCAAATTCCGAAAATTTCAGTTTTCACATGATTCCGACGAGATTTCAAACGACGGTATTCTACCCAAAATTTTACGCTGAACATGGTTTGACAATACCGAAATTGTGATTTTAACTACTCAAACTCTAAGACCTAGGATAGGTACATAGGGCTCAGGTAGATATTAAGCTAGATGGCCTAAAAAACAAAATTTCAGTCAAAATCAAAACAAATCATTTAATATAACGGAAAATTGTGTGGAGAATTGGGTTTGATAATGCAAAAAGTGAGACCTGTGGTGGATACAACCTGACCAGGCGGATTTGTACCTGGCTGGCCTGAAAAATACAAAAAAATTCGCAATCAAAGACAAACTGTTTTTCCTAGCCCAAAATTTTGTGAGGAATGGGTTTGTGAACACCAGAATTACGATTTCACCCATCGAAACACAAAACCTGCCAGGTGGATATTTACGTGGAGACCCTAAAAAATAAGAAAATTTTCAAAATTAGACAAAACACCATTCTGGGGTTTAAATAGATGAAATGGAAGTTTCGGTCTTGTTCAACCTGACCCATCATACGATTTACATATTATCATATGTAAATCGGATAAATAGTTTTAAAAATTTCATTTTTCAGGTTATCCAGGCAGACATCTACCTGGTCAGTTGGTACCTAGTAGGTTTTAGGTGGTGCCTAATAGAACCGTTTAGGGCAGGTACCAGGTGGTTTATATACCCACTCTAAGGCTTACCGGTACTTTAAAAACTTTTTTGCTATGTGACTAGTCAAGAAAAAATGATTGTCACCACCGAAATTCGAACCTGTGATCTATAAGGTGATCAATTACAAGAGGATCAATTTAGCAAAGGATCAAATTACATCGAGTGGATGATCGCCTTGCTTTGTCGGTACATGGGTAACTGTCACCCAAAAAGCGGTGATAACTGGTCCTTCACCTGCTAGATACTGTATTTAGAAGGCATTTAATTATTGCTTGAAAACAGCTCTAAGGTCAAGATGGTAGATAATGATACCATTCCAGCTTTTTGACTTCCCTCAAAGTATATAACAAATCCCTTTGTGGACTCTTGACCAAAACAGGGATTTGACCAAATGTTCTTTGATAAAACAAGTACGAGACCAAATATACGATTGGCCAAACAATTTAAAATTCAAACAAGCGATTGTTGAAATACGTAATTTGATGAAACCCTTTTTCGATGAAATGTCTTTTTGTTCAAATAGTTTATTGTTGAGTTCTCTATTTGATGAGTATAGGCACGCCGAAAACGAATGATGGAAGACAAAAAATTAAGTGCTCAAAGAAAAATGCCGTTTTATTCGGCCAATCACTAAGCAAAGGTCAAATGTGAAGGAATCTTTATGTTGTGAACAATCAATACGAATTTTTAGACTAACAATGTTCACTTGTAAGTGAAAAGCCGAGTCATCAAGAAGAAAGCCAAGAGAACGAATACAATCAGCAGCACCTGCAAGAGATTCCTATTAGCTCAGCATATGCTTCAACCACCTAGCAACTTACGAAGACAATGATCACACCATTGAGCATATCGTAATCAAAATTGCCTTCATCGTCGGTGAAGAACGAAATTATGCCTTTCATAAGCGAGCTGCAGAACTTTTGCTGAAAACCCGATTATCTTCATTTATTAAAATTTTTAAGATGAAAACACACAATCCAACTCGGCTCTTTCGGTAGCAAATCAATCTGCTTCTGCGCCCTTTCACGGAGCTCCGCTTCCCTTTGCAAAGTCACAGGATCACGATTCTAAAGCAAGTAATTAAAAACTGAAGCAGCGAGATATTTAAAAGCAAAACTGACATTAGCGTGAATTCCCCGAACCAAAGTAGGAGCGCCTTCAGTAAACACGGCACGGAGCTTGGTTCTCATGACTTCGATTGTTTCCGCATTTTTCCAGAACTCTTTAGGACAGATCATCGTATCCGGTCCAAATGCAGACTAAACAGCGGCTCTAAATTGTCAAAACGTGTGGTACGACTGTGTAAATTAATACCTGAATCATAAAGCTGTGACGCTGAAGCTCATATCCTTAGCAGTATTTGTCGGATATCGCTCAACTTCGATGGATAAAGATTCTCCTGAAGAGATGGAGCCAACAGCCGGATTTACAGCGAATAAGACAGGAGCATTCGTTTTCACCTTGAAAAAGACTGTACGCGCAGATGGATTAGTCAAGACCAGAGTCGCAATACAAACTGCGTGCAATCCGCCATAAATAGAAAATATATTTTAAATGAACATTGAATAAAAATAATAATACCTCGGAAAGTCAATTCGGAGCTGGGTTCAATTACCAGCGCTTGTGGAATTAAACTAGCTAACGGCTCAACCCTCATCATTTTGACTCGATCAAGGCTAAAAAGTTATCATTTATGGCAACCTCACAATTACGACTTTTCCGGATTTTTCGCGCGACAAAAACGACTATACAGTCGAACCTCGATAAACCAGCACCCCGATAAACCGGCACCTCGATAAACCGGCACCCTAAGGTCAGTCCGCACAAAGGAAATTTACCTCGATAAATCGGCACTTCTTATAATTTACCTTAACGCGTAAGCTGTAACTGTAAGACCAGCTTATTCTGGTGCAGAATTTTACGGAGAATCCCAATCTGCAAACCATTTTTCAAAAACGGCGGTTTGGCTTGAGATTTTGATTAATTTCTAAATGGTGTTAATTGTGACTTGGATATGTTCATAAAATCAGCTAGTACTCAAATATTTATATACGCATGCATGACTTCTATATTTCGCAAGAAGACGCAAAAAATTAGCTTTTCAATCACATATTGTTGTACGGTTTATGAAAACATAATGTAAAATAATCGGCCCGAAGAAACGACGTGTCATTTTTCCAAAACGATTTTTTTGACTAGAATATGCAAAACTAAAACTGCACCAAAATGACTCAAAGTATAGTAAAACAAAGGCTGTACACCGAAATATACACGTCAATTGGTACCTGGTCGTTTTGTACGCGGTTGTTTTGGTACGAATTTTTTAGTGAGAATTGTTTCGGTAAAAGATTTTAGTAAGAAATTTTTTGGTGACAGCACGAAAAACGGTATTTTGGTAAGAGATTTTTTAATACGCGGTTATTTCGGGAAGTGATTTTTTGGTAACAGCACGAAAAATTTCGTACAAAACGACCGCCTACCAAAACGACCAAGCACCAAATTGGCGCGTATATTTCGGTGTACAGCCAAAACAAAGTCTTTACAGGGTTGGACGAACGTTTCAAAACAATTAACGAATATTTGAAAAAACATTTTAACGGTAAATTTTTTCACCGCTGAGCTAACCTGGAATTTATACACCAGATTCGTGTTCAGCATAGTCGATTTGCTAAGAGAACTGCTCTTATTTCCTGTACAGTGTAAAAGGAAACTCTCCTGGGTACCCTTTTCCTGGTATTTTCCTCCTGGCTACTCCTTCCTGGATACCGCCTGGCTACCCTCCTACTCTGGTTACCCTTCTACTGGCTGCCAACACTTCCTTGTCTCCTGGCTACTCTCCTCCTTGGCAGAAAATTGAGTATGAACGCAAAAACCTACCCTAAATATAGCCTAAAATTCGCCATCTCCAATTTGGTGTGCAAACAAATTTTTTTAGAAGCAACTTCAATTATACGTGTTTGTGCTTAAAAAGCCAAGATGTTGAACTTAAGGGTACCGGTGAGATAACTAATTCGTAAAGAAGTTCAATGATTAGGAAAAAAATTCAAATTCCCAGGCACCACCTCTTATTAGCGTGGGCATGCCCCTTTAAAATGGTAAAATATCAACTGATCAAAATTTAACTGACCAATATCAACTGACCAAGGTATCAACTGACCCATTTGACTGATCACTATTTTTGTAATCATCGAACTTTTATTATGAAAGTAAGGGATCAGGAGCTCTGGATAAGAAGAAAAGGAACTAGGCTTGGGCACGGACAGGAATCCCACAGGATCCCTGTTTTGGGAATTTCGAAATTTTCGGAAATCACGATCCCGAATACCGTCGGCCTACAGTGGATCCCAAAAAATCCCAAAATTTACAAAAATTTTGGTGATAATTTATAAACTTTTTAAATTTTCGTTGAAATCTAGCAAACGTCAAATAGAATTAAATCTCGAATCCCGTCAGGATTCCGCTTTTTGTGGCGGATTCCTTAATCCTGAAAGTTTTCATAACCTCGGTCCCACATCCCGCCAATACGCAAATGCCAAGTCTAATAAGAACCCTTATAATACGAGAACCCTTTAGTCTATAAGATGTTTTATTGAGTAAGCGTTTAACATATGTGAAAAACAATCGGCACCAACAGTGTCTCAAGCGAAATTTTTCTTCTGCGAAGCGTAACATTAAAGTGGCTTGCGATATACCGGATCATAAGAGTTGACACATTTGGTTGGAGCGGCATGTTAACCTGCAAAAATTTAACTTTCAAAGGTAGCGACAAGTTTAGAAACCACACCATTTCATAGGCAGAAGAAAAGTAAGCAAACTGAGGCGCTTCTCGTGGCATGTGAAGAACGTAATTGATTTGATACTACTTCGCAGCCAAAATAAGATGATGAGATGGAGAAAAAGTTCCCGGCTTGCGATGGATTTCAACATACTCTTTGATCTCTTCTGAAGTTCCGACTTCCCAAGAAAAACTCCATCAGATCGTTGCGAACTTGTAGAGGCATTGATTCACTTCCATGGACCCAATGGATCTTACAGCTAGTTTCTTGACACCGATTCGTTGTGATTGCATAAATTTCATTTGATAAGCTATATTAAAAAAATTATGAAGATAATATTTTATAAGAAATATTTCACAAACATTGAGTTCTATAAAATGGTAAAACAGATAGTAGAAAAAAGTGATTCTTTCTATCAGGGTTGGATCCGGTCGGTTGACCGAGAACAGGGTTCTGAGAAACCGGAAAAATAGGCTTATAAATAAAAATAATAAACCAGAAACTGAAACTAGGTACAGTCCACTTAAGCGACCGGAAGAAATTGAAAAAATGCAACCAAAAACCATCTGAAAAATCGCTAATATCTTGTTCACGTTAAATTGACATCGTGAAGTAATGATTTCCAAGACCATGATTGAAAATAATGGTCAGCTGATATTGGTCAGTTCAATTCTTGGTCAGTTAAAAGTGGTCAGCTGATACCTTGGTTAGTTGATATTGGTCAGTTGAATTCTTGGTCAGTCGAATTGGTCAGTTGATACCTTGGTCAGTTGATATTGGTCAGTTGAATTCTTGGTCAGTCAGATTGGTCAGTTAAATTCTTGGTCAGTCGACCCTCGTCCCTTTAAAATTGCGTAACAGACTCGCAAAACACAAATCATGTCACAAAAAATCAAACTTTGAAATTTGGGATAACTTGATCAGAGGTAACTACTATAAGTATCATGAAACTCATACACGGACGATTGATCCCATGAGACGATTGATCCCATCCCGTCAAAAAGGGACGATTGATCCCATCCCGTCAAAAAGGGACGATTGATCCCATCCCGTTAGAAAGGGACGATTGATCCCATCCCGTCAAAAAGGGACGATTGATCCCATCCCGTCAAAAAGGGACGATTGATCCCATCCCGTCAAAAAGGGACGATTGATCCCATCCCGTCAAAAGGGACGATTGATCCCATCCCGTCAAAAAGGGACGATTGATCCCATGAGACGATTGATCCCATCCCGTCAAAAAGGGACGATTGATCCCATCCCGTCAAAAAGGGACGATTGATCCCATCCCGTCGAAAAGGGACGATTGATCCCATCCCGTCAAAAAGGGACGATTGATCCCATCTCGTTGAAAAAGGGACGATTGATCACATACTATTAAAAGGGGACGATTGATCCGACCCGGGTCAGCAACATTTGTCCCCCTGGCACGCTTGACCGCCAGGCCTTTTTGACTATGTTTATTTTTGAGATGTTAAAGTTCGATTTTGGGTTACAGTCAAACTCCGATTTAGCTACTACCCTACACTGTATTGCGGTTTGACTGTAATTTAATTTATTTTTCTCCCGACTTCTGAGTAAAGGATTTTTTTGTTTTTCCAACGGTCCTTATTGACCTGCAGTGGCACAAATCCACCCTTAGTGGCTTAGACATACTTTCAATGGTCCTGACTCTCCTCAATGGTTTAGGTTACCCTAAACCGTCCAGATGCTAAAACCAAGTAGTTGTCCATTTGGTGTGATTTATTGTATCTATTCGTCTTTAGAAATCTCTTCTCGCCTAAGCATCAGATACCTGGGGTACTACTGCCCAGGCACACATACCTAAGTACCGATACATAGGTACAATAAGCTGAGGTCGACTTGGATACCCTATTTTTAACGTTTTTAGGTTCCAAACTTGTTTTCTGCACTAATTTGAGCATGCTGAAGACGGTTTGACAGTAGTAAAATTACTTATTAATGGTACGTTTACAGTTTTTCGTAAATCTTGCAAAGCATAATTTTAGTACAGTCGACGAAAACTGGCCGAAAATTAAGAAAAGTGGCGACGGACGGACAGACATATGCCAAACTCTCCATTGCGTCCCCACAAAAGTAATTTGTTAATAAAAAGCTTAGAAGTTTAACTTCAGGGTATCGAAAAGATATCTGACAAAAATTTGCAAAAAAAATGTCCGAAAATTGCGCTTGAACACTAACATCCACCAAAAATCCAGGCCAAAATCCACCATCTCCAGTTTGAAGGGACTTAGAAACTTTTTTTAAAGCCATTTCGATTTTACAATTTTGTGATTAAAAGAGAGCTAAGATATAGAATTTTAGGGTTCCGGTAAGATATCCGGCATGTATTCACAAAAACTGGCCGAAAATTGGTCTTAAAAAGAAAAGTGGCGACGGACGGACAGACACATGCCAAATACTATATAGAGATTGACCAATTTTAAGTGCAGGTTTGTTGATTATAATAAACTTGACAAATCTCAGCTAGCCTACTTACGTCATCGCGTCGATACCATACAGGTAACATCCCTTGATATTCGGATCTTGACTAATTGAGTATTACTACCTGAGTAATTCCTTAGTACACTACCTAGGTATCTGGGTACCACGATGATCGAATGGTACCACTGAGAATGGGTATGGACAGGGCTCGTATGTGTCTTTTTTTTTAAAAGATTTATCCTTTTTTAGAACCCCAAATCTTTTTGATTTTTGCAGTTTTCAGTCTAAACCTTTGTTTTTTCGCTTCAAAATGGCAATAAGCTGTGGAATAAATGGCACTTTTTGACGAATAATGGTCAAAATGTCCTATTTTTCAAAATTTTGAGATACGAGCCCTGGGTATGGACTATTTAAAGCAGGTTAATCAGCACCACTGAGGACGATTCAGGACTACAGGGAATGGTTCCCGAGGGTTATATACCTTTCTACCAGAAAATACATTTTTTGGTGCGCAAGTGTCGTGCGCAAACGTCGGTGCGCAAATGTCGTGTGCGTAAGTGTCGGTGGGCGAATGTCGTGTGCGCAAGTGTCGGTGCGCGAATGTCGTGTGCGCAAGTGTCGGTGCGCGAATGTCGTGGTGCGCAAATGTCGCGTATATACTTTCAGGTGTCACTGCCCACTTGTAAGGTCAAACTGGCAAAATCTACTATCTTTTGTGTTTTTTGTTTGTTTCACAATAATTTTCAATGGAATGTATATCATATAATATTTCATTCGACGCGGAAAGAGAAGCACTATCATCCTGTGAAAAAGATGCTCACAAATGGGCAAAAAAAATCGACAAAAATGCTTTTTTTTCGTAAAAAAAAATTCATTTTTCGGGGTGAAAAATTTGGCATATTTTTGTCGATTTTTTACCAGTTTATTATAAGGCTCCCGCAATGGGAATGACGGTGTCGATGTCGAAGTAAAGGGATGTCTAGATCTCGCGTCATAAAAAATGACAAATTTGATATAGATGAGCTATACCTACTTTTCGATTTTAGGTACAGTCGACGCTTTTACTTACGACACCAAAGGGACCGGCCAACTTAGCGGGTTTGACACTTTTTTACCTTTTTTTTAACCCAATGTTTTTGCTCTAAAAAAGCCAAAACTCTAATAAAAAAACAGGCATTTTCGATAGAGCCTGTCCTAACTAAGAGCTTTTGCTTTTTCAGAGCAAAAATTAAGGGTTTTCAGAAAACGATCGGGAAAATCGGAATCCTTGCGATATTTGGGACCAGACTGTCAATACAGAACCAGAAATTTTTTACAAAATAGAGCTAAAAAAGTGTCGGACTCGAGGTGAGAACGAACTTCTGTCCATAGTTGGATCGCCGCCGCCGCACCGCCGCCGGCGGCTGAAAATGAGGTCGGCGGCGGCGGTGGCGGTGCGGCGGAGTAATTAGGCGGCGGAGGCTGCGGCGATGTGGTGGCGGCCAGTGTTGTGACTTGGCTGAAAATTTTCCTCTCCTCTTCCTCATTCCTCATCGCCTCTAAAAATTTTCCTCTCCTCATTCCTCTTCCTCGTCGCGTCTAAAATTTCTTCCTCTCCTCAGTCCTCTTCCTCTGAGGAACACTTTTCCTTCCTCATTCCTCTAAATTTTCCTCATACGCTTTTCAGAATGAGCGAAACTGCAACTAACTCTACACCTGGCGATGGAAAGGTCTCAAAAGGAGGTTTGTTCGACTACTTCAAGGACACAACCACAAAGACTCCTACTTCGACGCAATGTACCCCAGCGGACAGTCTCAATTGATGGGTGCGCGCCGTTTCCTCGAAAGTTCATTTCCCGAAAAGTTCGTTTACGCATATTGTTTCATCCACAAAAATCTGTCCCGACATGAATGTTCGGTTGCTCCCCGTTGAATTGATCCTCCAAATTTGTAGGGTTCGAATCCGGTGGTAGCAAAAGCTTTTTCTTTGCTGAAATATTTTCTTTGCTGAACTTTTTCTTTGCTGAAATATTTTTAGGGGACCAGTAGTATTGAGGTGGTAACACAGAGAAGATGTACTCAGGTGGTAGTACCAAAATTACGTTTTAGCCAGATTTACGAAAACTGTAAAAATAACATCAAAACGTTATTTTACTACTCACGGCTTTTCAAAACGCCCGAAAGTGTGTCATTTAGCTTTTTAGACGTGTATGCATGGCGCAGTTGGTAAAGCTCTTCGTCACACCATTCACATAGCAAAATAGGCTATTTTCCTCGGGTCACGAGTTCGATCCCACCCTCTGGAACATCCGATTTTTCACAAAAAAAATTTTGCAATTTTTTATTCACCCACTCGACTTAAAATCGAAAAGTAGACATAGGTCATAGAGATCAGATTTTCAGCTTTTCTTATACAATTTTGAGTACAGGTCCGATGAAGTCCAGAATTTATGTCAAATACAAGGCAAAAGTTGAAACGCAACTTCTTTTTGTATAAGGTTTGCGAGGTTGTATTTCAGAGGGTGAGTTATACACCAAAGAAAGCTGAGAATCTCCGCTTGCAGAAAATACAGATCGAATTTTCAAAATACAGATTTTATAAAACTAAAAGCCATTTAAAGTCTAAAAGGAGGTTTTTTAATTTCCCGCGAAATTCGCTTGAAAAGCTAAATGACACACTTTCGGTCGTTTTGAAAAGCCGGGCTACTGTCAAACCATGTTTAGAACGCTTTAATTAGTGCAGAAAACAAAGTTTGGAACCCAAAAACGTAAAAAACTTTGATCCAAGTGGACGACCGCTTGGTTTTGTTGGTACATGGGACATCCAGCAAAACTACGGTCAGTTCATAGAAAAAATGTTTGAACTAACAAATATATGCCTACCCTGAACCTAATGCTTTTCCTAAGTTAGACAATAGATGGGATGAAAAGTGAAAAAAAATCCCATATTTACCTACGGGCCACAAATACGGTGGGGGCCCAAGGAGGTAAACCTGGACTTTATTGACTGAAGGCTCAGTTTTGAGGAAAATTTTTGTCTTCCTCATTGTCTCAAAAAAAATTCCTTCCTCTTCCTCTTCCTCATCGCTCTAAAAAAGTTTCCTCTTCCTCATTCCTCTTCCTCTGAGGAGAGGAAGAGGAGAGGAATGAGGATGAGGAAGTCACAACACTGGTGGCGGCGGCGTTGGCGGCGGCGGTGGCGGCGGTAGCAGCGATGCTTTTTCTTGTACCTGTAATCCATGAGACTTCCGGGTGGTAGTAACAATCAAAATATCCGCGGATAAATCCGTATCCTAGGATAAATCCGCGGATACGGATAATCGGTAGTAACAATCGAAAAATCCGCGGATATTTATCCGCGGATACGGATAAATATCCGCGGATAAAATCCGTAGTACAATCGAATATCCGCAGATAAAATCAGCGGATTTATCCGTATCTGCGGATAAATATCCGCGGATATTTATCCACGGATAAAATCCGTAGTAACAATAAAATATCCACGGATATTTATCCGTATCCGCGGATATTATCCTTAGCCTGGTCGGGGGCAGGATAAATCCGCGGATAATTTTTTTTATTCTGTTTTTTTTAATCTTTAAAAATATAAATATGCTTTTATACATTACGAGGGTGGTCTTTAAACCACTACAAACACTTGTTTTGTTTTTTATAACAGTATTTTAGCATTGTTTGAGCTGCATTCAAATTCCATCTCTAATTCGTTTTTTATATCGTTGATATAATTTTTCACCATACAATGATAATACGAGTTTTTTTTAAAGCATTTTACAATAGTATTTTTAAAGCAGACTAAAAGCAAAGTTCAAAGCAAGCAACATTTAAAGACATAAGTAAAATTTAAAAAAAAGGTTGAAACAAAGAGAAAATGATTCAATCTTGTACATCTTGGACGATCTGAACGGCAGTAAATTAAAAAAATTAAATTAAAATTTCGTAATCTTGATACCGTATTTCTCTAATCATAGACCCGGTCGATGAATTTTCAACTCTTCGAAAATCGGAAAATTCTAGGTTTATCTTGAAGTATTCGGGCGCTTTACCAAATCTAAAAAGCGGAATCGGCAGAACCCGTGGGAGCCAAGAAGAGGCGAAAATATTGCGAAATTTTCACTCTGCGCTGAGATACAGACTCTCAAAGTCATAATTAGAGACCAGTCTATAATAAGAGAAAATACGGTAATTTTATTTGTCATTTGAGTTACAATTGCGCCCATGCTAAGACCAGAAGTCCGCTTTGAACAAGCTTTTGGCAGGTGGAAAAGAAGATTTATAGCCTACATGGAATTGCGCATAGATTTGGCAAATGTGTCTAGTTTTATAGTTGCTTCTTGCAGTCTTGCACACATTGCTATTGATTGAAACACAGCACATTTGATGGATAGAAGAGATTTTGAAGAGAATTCAACCAGACATAAATATCACCAACATGGCTTACAGTAATAGTGGAAACACTTATCGAAACCATATTGTGCAAAACTTTTTTTCTTGATTGAGAAAATGATTATTTAGGCATAAATCGTTTACTTTCTATTTATAGTAAACACGAAAAAGTATGAATAAAACATTGTAATAATTTTGAACAAACAGAAAAAGTAGTAAGACATGAAAATTATAGGAAAAAATAAAAAATACAATATTTATCCGCGGATATACCGCGGATAAATCCGTGGATATATCCGCGGATTATCCTTAGCTGCGGATAAATCCGCGGATTTTATCCGTATCCGCGGAT
>SADC01001122.1:0-17986 GCA_004194705.1 Ditylenchus dipsaci | reverse complement strand
TGAACAAAAAAGGATGAAAAGAATTTTTTGACTGTTTTTCATGCCTCTCAATATATCCACATTGAAACAATTTGAACTTTCTTGAAATAGAGCTTCGGATAATTGCTGTATATCACCATAGCAGTAATAAAATATTCGATATTTTTTATATTTTACGATCCTGCTGTGCTGATATACAGCAATCATCCAAAGCTCTATTTTCACAAAGTTTGAATTTTGTAACGTGGAAATTTCAAGTGGCATGAAAAATAGGCAATAAATTGTTTCTAGCTTTTTCATTCGAAAATTATGATATTATGAACAACTTCAGATTGAACACTTAATGATATAACAGAAAGGTGTATTCCGAGAAACGACTGGCAAAATCGGAATCCTTTGCGATATTTCTGACCAGACTGACGAATCAGTTGTGAAAAAAAACTTCAAAAATTGAGCTAAAAAGTGTCGGACCCGGGTGTGGGAACGAACTTGGGGACGCAATGGAGAGCGTCGACTTATTTTATTAGGAAGCCCGAAATCTGCGATTTAAACATCTGCCACCTGGAGTACCGATACCACGGTTTCTATTTAAAGCATGGTGAAATATCAGAGAAAATACGATAAATACCCGGCACTGGGTTTGGCAACTGAAGTCGTTATTTTGGTACTATCAAACTGTGTTCAGGACACAATTCTGATTATGATACAATAGTTTCATTTATTTTGACTAAATCCAGAATTCCGTGTTCTGGATGTAAAATACCTGTTTATGAAAAGTTGCTATGTCCTAACCACCTTACTGGTTTGAGGCTCACTTGTCGAGGCCCTTTTTAGGGGCCTTTTTTGGTCAATATGAACAGTGTTTTAACGTCTGTAAGTACTTTTTTTACGCCATAAACGATGAAAAAGTTGTTATACCAATTTCCGCACTAAAAAATTCAGTTTTCAAAAAAATTTGGTTACCAAAAGTTGACCATAGTTGACCAAAAAAGGGCCCCCGCAGGTGCATAAAGTAATGACTGATTAAAGTTGTAACGCGAAGTAATGATTATGTGAAAAAATGCGCTATTTAAAAATGAGCAAATGTAAAAACAAGCATTTTTATACAGGGTGTCTCAAAAAAATCCTGCCACTTCAAGGGCACCGTACGACCATTTTTTTCACTTTTTTTAAACGATATGTCATTTTGTAGCCCTGCCATTCTCTATTAAATGGTATACAACGCAAAAATGTTTCATTAGGTGAGAGACAAAACGAATGAACATAAATATTTGGCGTTACAAAACCCATACCCACACTAGCCATACTTTCGACTTTGGCTTGCCTACCTGTATGGTGAAACAACATCGTACTAATCATCCACGCAGAGATCAACAAATACCAACCTCGTGATTTGCCAGTCGCAATCGCTTTGCTTTCGCGACGTTCTGCTTTTACCTCTTTTTTGACTTAACCTTGCATGATTTCGCTTGTTATCAATTTCTTGGCTTGGATAGCAAATAGCTGAAACTGAAAAAACATATTCAACGCAAAATGTTTCTAGGTGAGACAAAAACGAATGACATAAATATTTTCGGTTCTGCGCCAAAGAACACAACAGAAACATGAATAAAGCAGATTTGCTTAACTGACTTTGATAAGAAAAGTCGGCCATTCCTGTGCTAAACAAATCTAAGCCTCACTACGGCAAATATAAAAGACATGATACGAAAAATAAAGAATAGTTTAGTATTTTCTAATTTTTCTTGTTCTAGACCATCGACTGACGGCTTGAATTGACATTGCTTCTCCATTAATATCCTGTGCAGCCACACTTGCGTCTTGGACATTCTGCTAACCACACCATTGTGGGAATTTTCTGAAAAGTTTACAGAATATACCAAGCACACTGTAAAAAAAAACTTACTGCTGGGCACGCGCATTGATTTTTGCACCACTTGGTTCTGAACGCCCTGCATAGCCATACTATTGCGAGGATTCCTAGAGCATCATAATTTTTTTTTCCACACACTATCTAAATCACGACTAACCTTCGAGCACTTAGATTGACTGCGCCACCTTGCTAACTTCGACATAGTGGTATAAGAACCGCTCCAATTTGATTAAATCACTAAACTTACTTTAGCGAATCTGCCGCCATAAACACCAAAGCGTACTTACTGTATACCTATAAGACAACGAACAGATAACTAAATACAGTCACGAAAAAACAATACACAAAGAAATAAACAAAAATTGGGACTATTAGGAACCTTAACTACGCATTCTTCAACACTTTTTTTCTTCAGAGCATCGAACAGCCACACCACTGTCTTGAACTTCTTGCACAGAGGAACAATCATCGCAATTCTCTGAAAGTACGATAATTTTACGCCCACCATCAAAATAACAAATAACCTTTTGAGCGTTTCAATGTACTGCAACACCTTGCTGCGTTCAACATCTTGGCTGCGAAACACTCCAGATTGTTGACTTGATGTTCTCGCTTCACCACATGAACCTGAACGACTACAAATCAAACCGAATAATAAGTCACTAGCACTCAGCACGGACAAAAAAATTAAAAAAAAACAACTTGGCTTATCTGCGCCACATCACCCAATCACCAAATACCTAAACGACAAAGAAACAGATGAACTGAAAATAACCACAAAAAGTATAACAAAGAGCAATTAACGTGAATTGAGACTATTTGGAGCATTGTCTTCGCATTCTTCACCACTTTTATTTTGAGAGCATTGTACAGCCCCACCACTGTCTTGAACTTCTTTCACAGAGGACAATCATCGCAATTCTATGAAGATCAAAAATATTCGAGTCGTGTTTTTGAAAGATGACGTCAATTATTTTTGATCTTCATAGAATTGCGATGATTGTCCCTCTGTGAAAGAAGTTCAAGACAGTGGTGGGGCTGTACAATGCTCTCAAATAAAAGTGGTGAAGAATGCGAAGACAATGCTCCCAATAGTCTCAATTCACGTTAATTGCTCTTTGTTATACTTTTTGGTTATTTTCAGTTCATCTGTTTCTTGTCGTTTAGGTATTTGGTGATTGGGTGATGTGGCGCAGATAAGCCAAGTTGTTTTTTTTTTAATTTTTTTGTCCGTGCTGAGTGCTAGGTGACTTATTATTCGTTTGATTTGTAGTCGTTCAGGTTCATGTGGTGAAGCGAGAACATCAAGTCAATCAATCTGGAGTGTTTCGCAGCCAAGATGTTGAACGCAGCAAGGTGTTGCAGTACATTGAAACGCTCAAAGGTTATTTGTTATTTTGATGGTGGGCGTAAAATTATCGTACTTTCAGAGAATTGCGATGATTGTTCCTCTGTGCAAGAAGTTCAAGACAGTGGTGTGGCTGTTCGATGCTCTGAAGAAAAAAGTGTTGAAGAATGCGTAGTTAAGGTTCCTAATAGTCCCAATTTTTGTTTATTTCTTTGTGTATTGTTTTTCGTGACTGTATTTAGTTTATCTGTTCGTTGTCTTATAGGTATACAGTAAGTACGCTTTGGTGTTTATGGCGCAGATTCGCTAAAAGTAAGTTTAGTGATTTAATCAATTGGAGCGGTTCTTAACCACTATGTCGAAGTTAGCAAGGTGGCGCAGTCAATCTAAGTGCTCGAAGGTTAGTCGTGATTTAGATAGTGTGTGGAAAAAAAAATTATGATGCTCTAGGAATCCTCGCAATAGTATGGCTATGCAGGGCGTTCAGAACCAAGTGGTGCAAAAATCAATGCGCGTGCCCAGCAGTAAGTTTTTTTTACAGTGTGCTTGGTATATTCTGTAAACTTTTCAGAAATTCCCACAATGGTGTGTTAGCAGAATGTCCAAGACGCAAGTGTGGCTGCACAGGATATTAATGGAGAAGCAATGTCAATTCAAGCCGTCAAGTCGATGGGTCTAGAACAAGAGAAAAATTAGAAATACTAAACTATTCTTTATTTTTCGTATCATGTCTTTATATTTGCCGTAGTGAGGCTTAGATTTGTTTTAGCACAGGAATGGCCGACTTTTCTTATCAAAGTCAGTTAAGCAAATCTGCTTTATTCATGTTTCTGTTGTGTTTCTTTGGCGCAGAACCGAAAAATATTTATGTTCATTCGTTTTTGTCTCACCTAATGAAACATTTTGCGTTGAATATGTTTTTCAGTTTCAGCTATTTTGCTATCCAAGCCAAGAAATTGATAACAAGCGAAATCATGCCAAGGTTAAGTCAAAAAGAAGAGGTAAAAGCAGAACGTCGCGAAGCAAAGCGATTGCGACTGGCAAAATCACGAGGTTGGTATTTGTTGATCTCTGCGTGGATGATTAGTACGATGTTGTTTCAGCCATACAGGTAGAGCAAGCCAAGTCGAAAGTATGGCTATGTGTGGGGTATGGTTTGTAACCGCCAAATATTTATGTTCATTCGTTTTTGTCTCACCTAATGAAACATTTTGCGTTGTATACCATTTAATAGAGAATTGGCAGGGCTACAAAATGACATATCGTTTAAAAAAGTGAAAAAAATGTCGTACGGTGCCCTTGAAGTGCAGGGATTTTTTTGAGACACCCTGTATAAAAAATGCTTGTTTTTTACATTTGCTCATTTTTAAAATAGCGCATTTTTTTCACATAATCATTACTTCGCGTTACAAGCTTTATCAGTCATTATCTTTATGCACCTGCGGGGGCCCCTTTTTTGGTCAACTATGGTCAACTTTTGGTAACCAAATTTTTTTTGAAAACTGAATTTTTTAGTGCGGAAATTGGTATTAAACAACTTTTTCATCGTTTATGGCGTAAAAAAAGTACTTAGCAGACGTTTAAACACTGTTCATAATTGACCAAAAAAGGCCCCTAAAAAGGGCCTCGACAAGTGAGCCTCAACCAGTAAGGGTGGTTAGGAAAACCACCTAGCACTTTTCATAAACAGGTATTTACATCCAGAACACGGAATTCTGGATTTAGTCAAAAGTAAATGAAAACTATTGTATCATAATCAGAATTGTGTCCTGAACACAGTTTGATAGTACCAAAATAACGACTTCAGTTGCCAAAACCCCAGTGCCGGGGTATTTATCGTATTTTCTCTGATATTTCACCATGCTTTAAATAGAAACCGTGGTATCGGTACTCAGGTGGCAGATGCTTTAAATCGCAGATTTCGGGCTTCCTAATAAAATACAGTCGACGCTCTCCATTGCGTCCCCCAAAAAAGTTCGTTCCCACCTCGGGTCCGACACTTTTTTAGCTCAATTTTTGAAGTTTTTTTCACAACTGATTCGTCAGTCTGGTCAGAAATATCGCAAGGATTCCGATTTTGCCAGTCGTTTCTCGGAATACACCTTTTCTGTTATATCATTAAGGTGTTCATACTGAAGTTGTTCATAATATCATAATTTTCGAATGAAAAAAGCTAGAAACAATTTATTGCCTATTTTTCATGCCACTTGAAATTTCCACGTTAACAAAATTCAAACTTTGTGAAAATAGAGCTTTGGATGATTGCTGTATATCAGCACAGCAGGATCGTAAAATATAAAAAATATCGAATATTTTATTACTGCTATGGTGATATACAGCAATTATCCGAAGCTCTATTTCAAGAAAGTTCAAATTGTTTCAATGTGGATATATTGAGAGGCATGAAAAACAGTCAAAAATTCTTTTCATCCTTTTTTGTTCAAAAATAAAAAGTAACGAATGAATTCATTATCTACACCGTATATTATACCTTGGATGATGAGCCAATTGGCTCGCATATATAAATAAAGGCGAGCCATATGGCTCGCTAGGACATGCGATTTTAAGGATCAGGACATTTCGCCCCCAGACGTTTCGCCCCCGACCGTTTCGCCCCCGCCGACATTTCGCACCCATTAGATTTTTGCCATTTTTAAAATAGCGCATTTTTCACATTATCATTACTTCGCGTTACAAGCTTTATCAGTCATTATCTTTATGTACCTGCGGGGGCCCTTTTTTGGTCAACTATGGTCAACATTTGGTAACCAATTTTTTTGAAAACTGAACTTTTTAGTGCGGAAATTGGTATTAAACAACTTTTTAATCGTTTTTAGCGTATAAAAATTACTTAGGAGACGTTTAAAAACTATTCATGATTGACCAAAAAAGGGCCTTCGCCCCCCCCCCAATATTTACACCAAATGGACGACCACCTGGTTTGATTATTGCATGGATTATTCAGTTGAACTGGGATTGATGATCGAAAGTTATTTTAAATAATAGGAGTACTTCACAAAAAACGTTAATTCGGCAATTTTGCGGGTGAATTTACCCGGAAGGTAAATTTACAATGGGTAAATTTGGTATGGGTGAATTAACTTAGAGCCAAATATCCAACAACTGATTTTGGGAAAAATAGTCGGTAACCGAGGGTCGGTAATCAAAATGGTCAATGATCCATAATTTATCCTGACGGTCAATATTACGTTCAAACGGATTATTGCATGGCCTGTACCCTTGTTCCCATTTAAGACAAAAAAGAGGGAACGTATACGCACCGTGATATAACGAATTTATGATAAACTTTATGTGGAACTTCGCATAAACATGTGTGTAAATAAGACATCGGCACAACAGAACCTTTCCCCTCCCACTCGCCAGAACCCTGCCCCTCCCACTCGCCAGAACCCTGGCCCTCCCACTCGCCAGAACCCTGGCCCTCCCACTTTTTGTTTTTACATTAATTTACATTTAAGTCCTTCGTTTTCGTTATTTTGTGTCTGGCTTAGGATAGTTAATAGTCTCGTTTTCGTTTCCTTTTTGTCTTTGTATCACGTTCATCTTATGTTGATGCTTTAGTTATGTCCTTTCGACGAGATGGTCCTTCGTCAAGTACTTGCCATCTCTCGTGAATATATAATGGTTCATTTCAGCAATGGAAAGTTGTTTTCCTATCGGCGATATTTGTGGAAAAGATTAAAGCTCGCCATGCCATGTTGATGTGTGATAAATAAATAAACTTTTGTGTATAATTCCTTTGTATTTTTCTTTGCATGTCTATTTTTTGTTGCCGATGTGTTGCTTGTTGCTTCATATTGTTAATTTTTTCTGATTTTGATCCTGACAAGTGCGATGGTCGGGATTCTGGCGAGTGGGAGGCCAGGGTTCTGGCGAGTGGGAGGGCCAGGGTTCTGGCGAGTGGGAGGGGCAGGGTTCTGGCGAGTGGGAGGGGCAGGGTTCTGGCGAGTGGAGGGGAAAGGTTCTGTTTAGCCTAAGACATCATATCATATCTCATGTAGAGGACGAATTGTCCCTTTTTATTGATCGAGGACGAATTGTACCTTTTTATCGAGTGAGGACGAATTGTCCGTTTTTAACGAGTGAAGACGAATCGGCCGTCAGGGCCATTCTCGGCAATCAACCGCCACATCCACCATCAACCGGTTGATTAATTTTCGGTTGATCACGAAACTTCATGCATTTTCGTCAACAATGTAGAAGTTCGATGTAAAATAAGTTCAAATTGGCGGTTTGCAGAGTCAGCTTGCCAACTTCAAATAGCTTTATCTCCAAAAAGTCCGAAAAAAATGCTGGATGCCATGAATGCTTCTGTCAACACTCACTTTGCACCAAAATGACCCTCAAGAGTTGGGACATCTATTACAATCTTAACCTCAGTCGATGCGCCCGACTGGACGGCGTTAAGCAAATTGATCAACACCAAATTGATTAACACCAAATTGATCACACCGAATTGATCAACAACCGAATTGATCAACACCGAATTGATCAACACATTATTATTAAGGTTACAGGTTCGAATTCTGGTGGCAGCAGATACTTTATTTTCTCAATGAAGAGGTCATAAGTCGACAAGTGAGCCTCAACCAGTAAGGTGGTTAGGAAAACCACCTAGCACTTTTCATAAACAGGTATTTACATCCAGAACACGGAATTTTGGATTTAGTCAAAAGTAAATCAAAACTATTGTATCATAATCAGAATTGCGTCCTGAACGCAGTTTGATAGTACCAAAATAACGACTTCAGTTGCCAAAACCCCAGTGCCGGGGTATTTATCGTATTTTCTCTGATATTTCACCATGCTTTAAATAGAAACCGTGGTATCGGTACTCAGGTGGCAATAAATTAAATTTATTTGTGTGATTTTGTAGAGTTTCCTAAACAATTGTCAAATTCGAAGACGGAACCCAATTGTTCAAGTACTTCAAGGAGAAGCACAGGCTTTCAACGGTCGACCTGAGAGTAATATTTTAGGTCTCATACAGCATTATCTAAGATTACAATTTTAGGAGCAGTGACTCTATCCGATGGAATATATTTTTACTCCAAATGCTTCATTGCACCTGAAGTTGAGCAAATCTTTGCTGATGATCACATTGGTGTTGGAGGAGATCTCTCTATTATTGAATTAACGAAATATGAATCGCCAGAGTGGTTTTTTTTGAAATTCTTGTAAATTCCTAATTCTCTAAATTGAAGGACTCCAAGGGCTCAATCTTGATCCGTGCATATTTCCGAGAAGACGTATTCGATATACTATCGGTGTTCTAACAGAGCATAGTGGAAACACAGCAGCCTATCAAGGTTTTTATACGTTTGTACTTAACTTGGTCTCAGATATACTTTTAGCGCAATTGGTGCGACGCGATGAGGAAATTGTTCGAAGAAACAATTTCAATCACAAGGTACCTCACTGGTAGATTTTAGTATTTAATTTCTTTTCAAGCCTTTAATGGCCCGTTAGTTCTTCCGAGTCGCAAAAATAGACAATGAGGCCGGGTGATCAGGTGTGCTACAACTGTGGAACCCTGGACATGGAATCGCGGAATGCAATTATACATGCAGGCTCTGTGGAAGGTACAAGCGAAGAGTGTGCAATATATAAGGTAGCTGCCATGATAAAGACTAGTAAGGGCTTTCCGTTATTTGTTTTTTTACATTTTAATCTCATTTTTAGCTGTGACGCCACTAAGCTCTTTAGACTGAATGCTCTAACCGCGGTCCCGGGATCCTACACGAGACTGAGAGTGGAATATGGTGGATACATCATAAATCTGGTCGAATTCATGAACAGTTATCGCTGCCGATGCGACATGATGGAAAGAATAGATGACAAGACGCCGTGGCTTTCTCTCAAAAATGTGACGATCACCAGAAATTCAAGAAAGAATTGATTAAACAAGGTGATTGTTTTTTCTTTCTAGTATTCAGTAATCAGTTATTATTGTAAATGCTGATTCTTTGATGTAGCCGAGGGATCCCGGACTTGTAAAACTTTACCATACTGAGATTACGGTAAGTCGAAAAAAACCCGGAATACATCAGCATTTCCCGATTTGATATCTGTAAAAATTGTGCAATGTACGATAAATTCTAGAATTATCAACGTACAGTTATCACAGGTGTTATGAAATCCAGAAATCCGGCCGGAATCTGGTTTTTTCATCTACCAGAGGTTCGATTCCGGAGCGGATTTGTGGCGTTAGAACCGGAATCCGAAAACGGATTACGGTCTCATCATCGGTACTAACTATTGTGGCATATTTTTACAGAAGAAGCGCCAACCTATGATGTGAGTGGAACAGTCGAGCGTAACAATTTGAGAAAAAACGTATATTATGTGAACCTGAAACTCAGAGAAAGTGACTGAATTGCTAAAGCTAACGGTAATAAATTATCAAAATTCTAGCTGGCTTACTTACTAATTGTCTAACCTGGTTCAGATATGATACTCAATATGAAGCCGATGGAAAACATCCAATTCGCTACTGACAATACAGGCTGCAATTCTATCAGAGGTCATACCAAATGTGATTCAACCTTTGACGGCGAAGGTAGAGTTGACTTCTATTGAATCAAATAATATTTTGATTTAGTTCTGGTGACGGTTGCAAGATGGAAGAAAAGCAGCGAGACGGTGAACAGGGACTTGAATATTGTCCATGACACTGATCTTCAAGATGAATTCTCCATAACTCGAGATATTTGGATGCGCCCCAGAATCAATATGGAATTCTATGACAGGATGCAGAGAACGACTGAAAATCGCTCTTCGAAGCCTCGGTTTTTCCGATCTGAATAGAGACTACGAAGAAAACCAAAAAGCCTTTACTGTCTTCCAACAAAGTCCGTGTCGTTGGGATCTTTCTTTGGTGAAAGAGAACTTGTACCGCCTACTTCGAAGAACAAAATAACCTTCTCCCAGTGACTTGCTTGAAATCGAATTCTACAATAATTCCGTCGAGCTAGTAAATGACACCGATAATTTAAAAAGTTGAAATTAAGTTTCTCGAAGTTCAGGCTACAAGATAGGAACAAAAAATGAATTCTTCTGTCATGGCCAAACTCTGGTCCATTTCAGTCTATTTATATCCAAAAATAACCATTTTGTCCTGATCCGATTTTTCAGGAAAAGATGAGGGTTCTATCGGACAGAGATATCTATCTTTTATCCATCCTTCAGAAGCTATTTCAGAAAGAAGAGCTCCATGCACAGTATTTTATGAGTTTTTTGCTTTAAAAAGTACTTTTAGATCTCAGTGAAATTTTTTTAATATTATGAAAACTTTGTCGCTTATTAAAACATCAATTCAGGTTTTTACAACAGCCTTCAACAATAAAATTTTATTGAATAACAAATCACAGCAAATAGGGTGATTACACAAATTGGTTGAATCTTGTTGTTTTTACTGAATCACTCTTACACCTGTATATCTTACACCTGTACCGTGTGTGCCTCTTGCACCTCTTACACCTGTACCGTGTGTGAAATTTTGGCTGTAAAGCGTAGCGTTGGCTGTAAAGTGTAAAGCTGAATAAGAAAAATTAACTTTTTTTCAAAAAAGTTTGCCACCCGCTCCTTGGGGCTAGATGGTCTTTTTCGGGTATTTTAGGGTCATTTTTGGGTGATTTATCACATTTTTTTTGCTGGAGCTGGGCAAAAATACTCTCTAAATGCATTTCTGATCAAGAGTCTTGCTCGGAATTATGCTAAAATAAGTCTGTGCGCGAATCTCTATTCTCAAGCCTCCTGCGCCCCCTTCGGGGGCGCAGGGGCTTGGAGGCTTGGAGTTGAGATGCGCACACACACATACCTGAGACACAAATCACTCGAAAGTGACTCTGGATGCATAAAAACATATGCATCCCAGAGTTTATTTATGCGGTAGGCCCCAGAAAGTGAAAACCTGTTCGAAATCTAGCATTTTTATTCAGATTTTGCTTAAAAGGGTTAAAATTTGGTCAAAAATACCTTAAAAAGACCATCTGCCCCAAGGGTGGGTGACAATTTTTTTTGATGAAACTCAATTTTTTTTATTCAGAAAGTGTTTATAAATGCTTCTCGTACCTTGTTGTGCAGAAAAAATGAGTTCAGGGGGTTATTTTGGGTCACATTTTAAAATAATCCGAGTATGGGGAGGGGGGAACTAAAGAAGTGCCAGATTTTTGCTCATATATATTATTCAACTCACATGATCTGCTCTAACGGGTGTCAAATAACTTTGGAATGAATTTGAAAATATAATTATTCATTGTTTTTAAATCCTATGTATGTTAGAATTATATTTCTAAAAGGCGAGTATTATTTAAAAGCCTTTTCCACTTTTTCGAATAGTATATGAAACCTAACTTAATTATTTTAAAAAAGTCAGCTTTAGTTTTTTGTGAGGTTATTTTGAAAAGTCGAAAAGCATTTTCATCACTTTAAGCGATTTTAAGTTCAATCGAATATGAAGCATCTTGAATGAAACATCTTCACGATTCGTTATAGCGCATTTTGAAAGCTACAAAATTAACCATACAAATTTATGTGACCTTTCGAAAAAATAAATTTCTTATTTTTCAATCCCTGATTTAAGCTGAATGATGGCTCCTTAAAAATTGCAGGTAACTTTTTACACTATTTACAAGAGGAGTAAAAGATCTTCAATGTTGTACTTAACTAAAAGATAAAGATTAAAGACATTCCAGATCCGTTCAGAACTAATTTGACGCCTGTTACTAGTTGCTGAGGAGAAGGCGAGAAAATGACAGTTACGTTCAAAAACTGTTTTGAAAAATTGACTTAAATTGTTTCAGCAAATGCTCCATTTTTCAAACACCCTGTATTGCAAAATATGGAAAATTTTTCCTCTTTCAGAAAATTATCGCATTTTTCTGTTGGTTTTTTTTTTAATATTTCGAGTCTTTTTGACAAAAAATCTTTACCACGCTTCAGCGTAATATTTGCCCAAGGTAATTTAAAATAGTTTGGGCCTGCTAGAATTCCTTTCAAATCTTCAACACTTTGAGCACTGTCGATAATGACATTCTTTCTTTTTGCACCACATTCAACATGAACAGTTATAGTGACGATTCTTAAATAAAACAATTAATCGACTAAAACATACAGCAGCGAGCACAAAAATGCACCATGCAAAAAAATCATTATTTAAAATCCGTTTTTTTTTCGAAATAATTGTCTTAACGCCTTTTTTTCGTTGCGTTTTTCTGGAAATTTTAAAGTTTTAGTTTTCAAATACATGAATTTTTTCATAACTAACTTTAAAAAAATACCCCTGGATTAGTAAAGAAGCTGTAATGAGTAGAGAAAGCTGTGATGCGTACATGCTGAAATTGAAACAAAGAACTGTAGAAATATGCCTGCATTTAAAAACAACTTTTAAAATGTATTAGTTTAGAAATAAAATAAATTTTTTTAATGCACTTGTTCAAGAGTAATTATGCTTTCTTAGGGCGCTTAAAAAGACTAAGAAAAAGCTTATTGTTCATGGAGTGAATGGACAGACTGAACAGGAAATGAAAAATGTAATTTGAGGCGAATTGTCCTGGGAGGCTAATCGGCGCGGAGGCGAATTGACCATGTACCTTACACAACCTTTTTTGACTGGCCCTTTTTTACCGGTCCCTTTCACAACCATTTTTACGCAGTAACATTTACTATTGTTTTTTATAGTGCTATTTGAACTTGAATTGCTTTCTAATCATGACAAAATAAATAACTTTTGGTAGAAACTCTATAAAAATTAGGATTGAAGAAACATTCATACTGATATATAGCCCATGCATAACCACTAATATTAAAAACGACATGGTAGCCTAGTGGGTAAGGCTGTGAAGGTGCATCACTGATGCGAAACTTCGGTTCCGCCTGGTAACCGACCTACTTGGGAGATCAGGGCTTCGAATCGTCCTTTTTAAAAAGATTTGTCCTTTTTTGGCACCTCAAATCTTTTTTTTATTTTTGAAAATTTAGTCAAAATCTTTTTATTCGCTTCAAAATGGCAACAAGCACTGGATAAAATGACCCTTTTACTTCCAATAAATTCATTGCGGTGAAAGAAAAAAGATACTTTTTCAAAAATATATTTATAAAATACCATAAATAAAAGCAAATAATGTATCATGCAGCTGATTTAAAAAAAATCAGAATCAGATATCAGATGTCAAAAAAAGTCAGGTAATCAGATATCAGATGTCAGCTGCAACCCTGGTACAAATACATGATTGACCAAAAAAAGTAATAGTAGTGAATTTTCACACGTCTAATCGACTCTTGAATTTTTCGGACGTCCACTTGGATATCCACTTAGAGCAGTGAGTAAAGGCAGACCAATCGTATGAAAAAATATCACCTATTCAGTATTTGTATATTTAAATCAGCTGCATGATACATTTTTTGACGCTACTGTCATATACCCAATAGACTCTATATGCATTTTATGATCATCCGTTTCTGGTCAAAATAACATCCCTCTTTCTCGCTTTAAAGTTTGTTCTCCCGTTACAACCAGTGATGTTTTGTTCACACAACTAAAGAATTTTCACGTGTTGTTTTGTTTACTGAGTGACAAAAAATTTAAATAATTACATATTCATTCGCATATGTGTAATCAATTGTAAACAACTATTGAAAATTTCCAATAATCAGAAGTGATTACAAGATTGTGATGAATATATCAGATGTTTTTGTTGTTTACCTATTTATTTAGTTATAAACAAATAATTCTAGACCTTATCTGTTAAGGTCTAGTATTTGATCTAAAAAAATCATCATCAAAGATCATCATATCTCGGTTTTCACCAGTAAAAGAAGTTCATCTGACTAGGCACTTGAAAATTATAGCAAATATAAGCACAAATAGTTCATAAAACTAGTAAACGAAAAACTGTTCTGTTTTACATTGATTTCGTTAATGTTCATGGTTGGTTTTTTTACACTAACTATTACCACCTTTTTATGCTTTTAACCTACTGGCAACTTTGAAGTGGCCATAACTATTTTTTCACTTCACCAAATATGTTTCTGTTGTTTTTTTCACTCACTAAATCGACCATTCTGAGTCGAATGGAATAATCAAAAATAATTTATTCAAAAAATAGACAATCGGACAATAGTGTATTTCCTCCATTTTCAGACAAGATAGTCTAAAAATATGGTATTCCAGTCTGAAGTCGGAGTAAATTAACTATTGTCCGATTGTCTATTTCTCGAATAAATTAATTTTGATTATACCATTCGACTTAGAATAGTCGATTTAGTGAGTGAAAAAAACAACAGAAACATATTTGGTGAAGTAAAAAAAATCGTTATGGCAACTTTAAAGTTGCAGTAGGTTAAAAGCATAAAAAGGTGGTAATAGTTGGTGTAAAAAATTACCAACCATGAACATTATCAAAATTGGTTAAAAGAGGCCAATTTCCGTCTACCAGTTTTATTAACTTATTTTGCTCATATATGCTAGCATTTTAAAGTGCCTGTTCAGATAAGCTTCTTTTTTGGTAAAAACCCACATAAAGTGGTTTTTACTGACCTAGCCTAATAAGATCAAATATCATGAAATTAAAGATCACAGAATCAACACAGCTGGAAAGCTGTGAAATTCAACCTGTGAATGCAGATAAAAAAATAATATAATTAACGGGAGGACTAAGTCAACGAATCAACGTCTTTTTCACTCGGGTACATTGCTTTCCTACTTTTGCACCCGAACTTAACCCAACTTAAAGGTATTGCCAAAACATTAATGGCACCAGTACCGAATAAGGTCCCGTTTGTAGAAGTATAAATTATTATTTTTAATTTTGAGAGGCTTTCGAAATGCGATGTAAGATTTCCGGGAATATTCCCATCACCCAACCGTAGTTTTTGCCCCCACTTAAGTTTTATATTTGGTATATTTTAACACTAACTACTATAGATTTAAATCATTGATCTGGGGCGTTTTGTCTCTTTTTTCGACCTGGGGCATTTCGTCTCTTTTTTTTCGACTTGGGTCGTTTTGGCCTGTTGTGCATTTTGGCGATTAGGGCGTTTTGACACGCACCAAAATTCATTATGAACATCTTTTACGATATCCAAAAAAGTGTATGACAATGACCTTATGAAATAAGGTTTGATACCAAACCTTATTTGTTAAGGTCTACTACTTGATCTAATTAGGCTAGGTCAACATAGACCAGTTTTACTGTATTTTTACCGGTATAAGAAGCTTATCTGAAAAGGCACTTTAAAATGCTGGCAAATATGAGCAAAATAGTTAATAAAAATAGCAGACAAAATTTGGCCTTTTTTACACCAATTTTGTTAAGTCAGAGTGAAATCTTTTTTAAAGGGTCATAACTATTTTCCTAGGTCGAATTAAGTAATTTTGTGAACGACTCAGAATTTGATGGAATTTGTTTTGGTATATTTTTGCTAGAATTTCAATGGTGCGCACAACTCATGTCCCAGGATTTTCTGACGAGGGTGGGGGGGGCTAAATAGGCTAAAAATCCTGACCGGGCGGGGGGTTGCGGCTATAGCCAGGCTAGAGCTCCTGAGAGAGCTCCTAGAGCTTAAGAAAATGCGATAATATCCTTGCGAAAATTTTACTGGGCTAAGGTATAGGTTCTCAAAGTCGAAGCTTAATTAATAGGGTTGGCCTCCCCCCCCCCCCCCCGCTTTTTGGGGTGCGGGGGGGGAGATTAGACTAAAAAAATTTGCGGGTGGAGAAGCGGGGGGAGGTGGCCAATTTTTTTGCGGGGGGGAGGAGCGCGGGGGGGAGGAAGCTGTGAGCGGGGGCAGTGGCGGGGGTGCCTGATTAATTTACAAGCCTCGGACTGAAAATTTTTGAAACAGCAGTCTAGAATGAATCTGAAGGCTTTTGAAAACACTTCTGAAGTCAAAGCTACAATATTGCCACTCCTCTGGTTCGATAAATCTTGACCCTTTTCGGCTGCTGTTCTGAAAATGACCTCATCCGAGAGTTTTTTTCGACTGGGATTTTTGCGGGGGTGACGGGGGGTCATTTTGGGAGCGGGGGGGGGGGGGGAGAAACGGGGGAGGTGGCCAATTTTTTTTGTGGGGGGGAGCGGGGAGGTATAAGGAGAATTTGGTCAAAAAGCGGGGGGGGGGGGAGGGGGGAGGGAGGGAGAGAGGCCAACCCTACTAATTAAGGCCTAATTAAAGCCTAATAAGCCTAATTAAAGCCTAATTAACGGATATACGGTAATTTGGCGCTACTTGCATATACTGCCCCCCCCCTCCAAATCAACTTTTTTTTGAGAGGCCAACCCTACTAATTTAAGGCCTAATTAAAGCCTAATAAGCTAATTAAAGCCTAATTAACGGATATACGGTAATTTGGCGCTACTTGCATATACTGCCCCCCCCCTCCCAAATCAACTTTTTTTAAAAGTGTTTCCAAACACCTTATATCGACCCAAAATGGCCTCAAGATTTCAAAAAGGCATTATTTTGGATTCTTTATAAATGCAGTTAAAACTCGATATGGTGTACACCTGAAGCCGGTCTCCAGGGTGTACGCTATATCGTGTTTGACTGTACTAACTTGCATGGCTAGAGTCTCCTGCTGGATTGGAAATATGTAGCCACCGACCTCCACTTTGTCAAGAGCACTGGCTACAGAATTAGCTACAAGGACAGGGTTGCTCGCAGTAGCTGCTCGCAATGATCTAAATACGGACTGCTAATATTTTTGGAATAATTATTTACAGTTCGCTTTTAGTTGCTTTCCTTTATCTTCATTGTGAATGAAAAATGTTTTGTTTAAAATCAGTTAAGAAATAGTTGAAAACCCAAAAAATGTTTGAAGAAGTGCGTGTGTTTTCTTTTTTGTCGATGTCTTGTTGTGTCTCTCATAATACTCTTTGGTGTCTGTCATGCACTCAAACCCAGCCTTTTGTCGATCACCTTTTAATGTATATTCTCAATGTTATCTTAACATTTATCGCTTCTCGGCCTTTTGGCTAAGATCAAAGTGTAGTATCCATAGTTGGATCGCCGCCGCCGCCACCGCCGGCGCCGCCGCCGCCGCCGGCGGCGGCAATATACAAGGTGCCGCCGGCGGCGGCGGCTGCGCCGGCGGCTGAAAATGAGGTCGGCGGCGGCGGTGGCGGCGATGTGGCGGCGGCGGTGGCGGCACCACCAATTACAAAGTGCCAAAACAATGCTTGTTTTGAATGGTCATCTTACGAAAATATGATAAAATGACATAATTTAGAATTTTACTGCTCTCTTTGAAAAAATTTTATTCTATGACAAACATAAATTAAACAGAAATTTTTTTTTGGCAGTGAAGCGTTAGTTGGCGGCGGCGGTGGCGGCGATGGCAGCGCCGCGGCAGCGGCGAAATAAAAAGTGCCGCCGGCGTGGTGGCGGCGCGGTGGTGGCAAAGCAGCGGCGGCGGTGGCGGCGGTGAAATTTAGCAAGATTTTTGCGCCGCCGGCGGCGGCGCCGGGGGCGGCGGTGTTGTTGGCGGCGACGCCGCCGGCGGTGGCGGCGGCGGCGGTGGTGATTTTTCGGAGATGCACAACTATGGTAGTATCTGTTCTTATCGGCTTAATCTCCGATACGACTCCAATTGGGGTTTTAGAGATTAACCTATTTTGGAACCTGGTTGGGTGTTGGGGCTTGCTCCACCCCGACGCGGTCGGCCGGTTATTGCACCTACCTCCGGGATCGGCCCATCCCCCCCCCCCCCTTCGTGGGGGGAAAATATTATTCGCTCGCTAGATTTGCTCGTTTTAGTGGCTAAA
>SADC01001119.1:0-11610 GCA_004194705.1 Ditylenchus dipsaci | reverse complement strand
ATGACGGCTAGAATCTAGCAAATATTGTGGTAATAAAAAAATTTCAATCTGATATAAAAATGTTCTAGGAATAATCACAAGTATGTGGCAAATTGGCGTGTTGCGTCACTTTCTTGCGCAACACGCCGATTTGCACATACTTGTGATTATTCCTAAAACATTTTTATATCAAATTGAAATTTTTTTTCATTTTTTTTCTTACGTCCGACGTCCACGTCCAGTCCACGTCCGTCCGGACTTTTGATGGACGTTGGACGTGGACTTTTGAAGACGTCCGGGGTGGACTTGGACGCGTCCGATGGGCCGGACGTCCGGAAGGACGTCGGACGGACGTACCCCCTATACAAAATCTGCCGGACTTATGGCCGGACGTATCATTCTCAAAGTAAAATTGATTCCGGAATGGCGGAATTCGGCTGCAAAAATCCTCCGCAAATTGTCATTTGTCTTGAATGGAAATTTCTCCCTTCAACATCCCTTCAACTCTCTCTCACATCTCTCCCCTTCATTCCCTCTACGGCCCTTTTCAGAGTGTGATTGTTGATTAGCCGTGTGTTATTCCTTGCCATTGTCTTTCTTATTGTTGACTCAAGGATTTTTAGAGGCGGACGTGCGGACGTGGACGTCGGACGTCCGGACGGACTTGGACGAAAATTTTTTTGGGTGGAAGTCCCCATGGACTTGAAAATTTTTTGAAACGGAAGTGCGGACGGGACGCCGGACGTGACCGAAAATGGCCGGACGGACGTCGGACGGACTACCTAGAGACGAAAAAGATGCCGGACGGACGTTCGGACGTACAAAAAATTTCTGTGCCCACACTGGTTAATGGCCTGTTCACATACTGAGAGTTAGAGTGAGAGTAAGGGGTGTTCACAATGACAACTTACTCTCACTCCCACTCTCACTCTCAGTATGCGACAGGCCATAAATTCTGTTTTGACAGTCTGGTCGCAAATATCGCAAGGATTCCGATTTTGCCGATCGTTTTTCAATATTTATATAATTTTACTATTAAAAAATGCAAAACCTCTAAATAACGGCCCTCTAATTTTTTTTAGAGGGCCGTTATATAGAGTTTTGTATTTTTAATAGTAAAATTATTTATATATTGTATATAAATATATTATTTAAATATCGGAATCCTTGCGATATTTGCGACCAGACTGTCAAAACAGAATTTAAAAAAGCTTTGAAAATCGAGCTAAAAAAAGTGTCGGACCCAAGGTGGGAACGAACTTTTAGGGGGGGCCTTATATAGAGGTTTGACTGTAGTGGGAAAGTTTCTTTTATTCAGTAGCGGGCCTTGAAAATAGGTCAAAAAACTTTTCAGATCAGTAAAATGACAAAATCTCGCTGAGCTACATCACCTCAAAGACCTCACATCTCCATTGTGGCCACCGTATAAATGATTGAAACAAAAAAAAACGACCAGAATCTCACAATTTTTTAACACTATTTACACCAATATCTAATTATGAAATCGTGAAAAAATGCACAAAATTAATAGATAACTCGCCACAAAATAAGTAGACACGTTGGCGTGCAAATGTCGGTGAACCTTACAGATATCTTACCTTATAAAGTGGTTTTATATTTGTTTTGGTCACTGGATACGGAAAAAAGAGTTTCTATATTCATTTTAATCAAAAGTCTTGCTCGGAATTATGTCTATGAGTGTGAGCACGTCCTTCAGAGGCTTGGGTTTGGAGTTGAGATGCGTACACCCACATACCTTAGACACAAATCACTCGAAAGTGACTCTGGAAGCATGAAAATGTATAGATACCAGAGTTTATTTATAGGATAGGCCCCAGTCAACAAAACTATGTTCAAGATCTGCTTGTTAGTGGGCCCAGTGGGATAAGTGACTCCCTTTTATTCCGTGCCCCTTCTTATATAACCCTCATTTATATTGAAATTCAAAAGGCGCCAATTCAAATTTTTCAAGTTTGACTAAAAACCCAATATACGTCTTGTGTTTGCCTCCTTTTTTCTCAGAATTAAAAAAAGACGCGGCTTTCTTATGAAATCAGGGTCGAGAAACACGAATATGAAGTTATCTTCTCCATACAAGCACTCTGCGTGAGGGGAAACTCTATACTCAAGCCAGAACTCCATGTAAAAAACAAAAAGTCAAAATCTTAATTTTTACTGAACACCAATCTTTTCGACAACACTTTTATAATAAAAAAACCAACATTTTAACCCCTAAATATGATCTGAACAAACTGCAAAAGAAATTTTCTGGTATAAAAATCTTATGCGTGGCCAGAAAAAGGTTAATGACAATCAAAATTTTGTTGCTCTCGTTTTAATTTCCGTTTCATTCCGAAACTCGATTGTCTTGCTTATCATGGATGATATGGGCTGCCAATTCAGATGCTTCTTTGAGAATCTTAAGCAAAATATTTATAAATTGATAAGTTAATCCAAAAAACCGGGCAAATCTTTTTTTTGTCTCAGATTCAATTATTTTTGCTGCAATTTTGTATGATTTTCTCAAGTTTTCCGACCTGTTTTTAACACGGGAACGTGCCAAACTATGAGTTTTGTGCAGAATTTCAGGCTGAAAACGATGGCCGAAAAAAATTTTGAAAGCAGGATGGCTCCGCTAAAAGCATTCGAAAATTGGTGATTCCAACCACCTACAGTTCTAGAAAATCCTTCCACTCGAGACAACAAAAATTCAAATATGCCGTGATCGAGAATTATCTAAAACTGGCTTATATTAGAAAAATCAAAAAATTTCTGTGAAATTTTGATCACTCAGATACAAATTTATGCGCAACAGATAGCCCTGATCATGCCTTCCATTTTAAGATATTTCACTTAATATGCACTCATGATTTCAGCCATCGTTTTCATCGTGAAATTTTGCACAAAACATATAGGTCGGCACTTTCAGCCTTTCCCGTGTTAAAGTAATAGCACCATCAGGCAGCCCTACTATAATGTAGTGCACGACCTTAAAAATTTTTAGCGCAAAGCTTTAGTTCTCAATGTTGATTGTTTTCGGTAAATTAGGCTTAGGCGAGAGTAGGCCAGCGCACCGTATTATCTCTAATTATAAACCCCCCCCCTAAATTCGAAAAAAAAAAGTTTGTGGCATTGTGTTTTTGACCCACCATTTCAACACTTCTATCAGGCAAATTACCACTCTTTTTGTAGCTCATCTCACTTGCTGCAAAATGAGTGGTAACTTGCCTGAGAAAAGTGTTGAAAAAGTGGGTCAAAAACACAATGCCAAGAACACGATTCTGAACAGGAGGGGAGGGGAGTCTATAATTAGAGATAATACGGTATGTTAGGAAAGACTCACAAGTATTCCTTGAGCTTCAAAAAAAGTAATATATACATGTTTATGTCTGTCCTAACATACGCTGGCCTACCCTTTCCTAAATCTTAGCCTAATTTACCAAAAAAAACCAACAGGAGACCAAAGCGAAAAATTTTCATATGTAAAAATGATTAAAATAAGTATATAAAAACATTCTAAGATTTTTGGGAAAAATTTTTAAAAAATCAACAGGGGAGTCCAAGCCAGTTTTTTTTTCGGGGACAGCCCAACGCATATAGAGCCACTTTCTTCATACTTTTATACCTGTTTGTGCTACAGTTTTGAAAGATCGACTACTACATGACACCTTGCTAGAATCTAGAATCGCAAGACTACCTGATGATGTGATTTAATTTAAAAAAAAATAAGATCGAAAAATTAAAAAAAAAAGCAGGCAAAAAGAAGTAAACCTGTGACAAAAAAAGTTGTTGCTTCTCAAAAACTGACTGTTTGCATTTCAAAAATTTCCTTTTTGAACTCGATGATTTCAGTTTTTAGCTGAGCCTTTAATTCCATTACAGCATTGTTAGCAATTGTGGCAGACGCAAGAGCAGCACGACGTCTCTATAATAAAATAATTTCGAGTAAATAAAATAAAAATTGTTTTTTCACCTTGAATGCATAAGCACAGTCTATGTAGCACAAAATATTGCGAGACCCACAGACCAACATTCTAATAACGGGAATTCTTTTTAAAACCACTAACAGAGCCTGCTATAGTCATCACACCTAATAGCACCACTATCCGAACGTAACAGGTCAGCAACAGTTGTAGGTCAATGTTTAAAATAATTGGAAAGCAATTATTGCAGGAAGTAATTATTATTGAAGCAAGGAATAAAAAAGGAATGCTACAGTTGACAGTGGCGTATAATATTGAATCGCTAAGAAAAATTATTTGGAAATTTTTGGCTCTATCCTAGAAGAGGACGCTTTTTTTTGCCTTGGTCCCCTCTGTTGTTTTTTCGTCATTTTGCCTTGGTTTCTATTTTTATTCTTTCGTCATTATGTTGTTGTTCCAAAAAATTGCTGTAACTACCCTTGCAAACAACAAGTTTAGGCTTAGCCCTTAGGCTTCGGGGTAGATCATCGTACGGAAGTTGTGACTAATGAAGTGTGCGAAACTCTTCATTAGTCACAACTTCCGTACGCTGGCCTACCCCGAAGCCTAAGGGCTAAGCCTAAACTTGTTGTTTGCAAGGGTAGTTACAGCAATTTTTTGGAACAACAACAAAATGACGAAAGTATAAAAATGGAAACAAAGGCAAAATGTCGAAAAACAACAGGGGGACCAAGGCAAAAAAAGCGTCCTCTTCTAGGATAGAACAGAAATTTTGGCGCTAGTATAGAATAGTGACCTCTCAGCCCTCCCTCCCCCCCCCCTAAAAAATTTTCTTTATAGGCTATGCAAGCATACCGTATTTCCTGTAATTTAGCCGCCGGGGCTAAAATTTTTGGACGCCCAAAAATCTTGATATTGTAAATCAAAAATGGCCCTAACTCTGAATTCTAGTCAAAAAAAGGGAGGGGGCTAAATTAGAGGAAATACGGTATATGAAGTTGGTGGCTGGTGACTACCTGCAGGTGAGTACAAAATTCGATTGTTGCAAAAAAAGAAAGGGTTATGGTCAAAACCTAATCATTGAACTTCTGTACCAATTTTTAAAAAATGTTTTCTGACAGAATCATACGTAAAATCGAATTCTAGGCCTTGTTTTGTTGGAAGCAAGTTGAAATATCTGTGCAGAAGTTCAATTATTAGAAAAATGTTTGGATTGGTGGACCTCACCTGTAATAGCGTGGACATACCCCTTTTAGTGTTTCAGCGTTTTTGTGCTAAGAATATGACAAGAGGTCTAAAAAGGGACTAATTGAAGCGCATTTCAAAATGGGCGTTGACAGGTGATAAGAACCTTTTTTCTTCAATTAGAATAATTAATTTAATGATATTAGAGGTAGGGCTCAAGTGAGTTATTTTGACCATATTTTGCGCTGTTGCAAAAATAAGCCTTTGAAAAAGATAAGAAATACCCTGTATTTAAAGACGATTTTGTGGCAATAATGACCGAAATTGAGCAACTTGAGACGATGAATATTTGCCAAATATAGGCAAGTTTTTTCTTCGGCATACTAAGACGTAACACATATTCTGATGCACACCACACAAGTAGTACAATAGCCAAAGATTGGATCAGAGGTTTTTGCCAATCCTCAAGATGAGAAAAATACGCAGACTAGAATAAAGAATATACCATATTTATATCTAACAGCTCGACATCCTGCTAACAAGGGGACCCTGACTGTGACCTGGGGAACTTCGATGACATTTTTTTTCTGAGTATTCTTGCAGAGCGTGCCCAAATTCCTGATAAATCTGGCTCCCAAGCTATGAAGGTCCAAAAAGTGGTAAAAGGGTCACTCAAAGTTCTAAGAACACCTCGATAACGCCGATATCATGGTTTTCATAGCTGATCCTTGGGCCATGGGTCATTCCTAAAATGGCACTTATGCCGTTGGCACCACCACCCTCTCCCCACCCGATTTTCGAAAAGTGACCACAAAAACACGTTTTACGTTACTCATTTATGCTCTCTATATTTCTTGCTCTTTTTAGTCTATAACAGTTTACAAAGTTAAAGTTTCAACTTTCCCTAAAACAATTTTACTTTAAGTCTTTAAAAGTAGATGGCCTTTTTAGGCTATTTTAGACTACATTTAGTGCTTTAGGCATGAGCAAGGGTAGGCCATATGTTATGACGAACTCAAACAGGTTTCGATCCTAGTATAGAATACTAACCCTACCCACCCCCCCCCCCCCCCCCCCCCCCCCCCCCGCAAAATTTTTCCTTCTAAAGAGTAAAGACTACCCAAAATTTATATATATTCTTGAGTCCATCCTATATAAAGGCCTACCGTTGTCTTAGCTTAAATGAATCCTAGATGTGATAAATGACCCAAATGACGTCGAAATACCCTTGAAAGACCACATACCTTTAAAAAATTTAAGTCAAATTTTTGAGGAAAGTAAAAATTTTTAATTAGGAAACTGTTAACAAATGTTTCTTGTACATTATATAGCAGAAAAAAGTTGTTAAAGACTTATTTTGGGGTCATTTTTCGAAAATTGAGGGGAGGGGACTTAACGGCATAAGTGCCTCTAAAATTTTTATTGAGTTTCAGAGGTGAGGAGCCAAATTCACATAGGATTTGAGCAAGCTCTACAAAATACGCGCATAAAAAAATTTCGTCGAAAAAATTCCAGGTCACAGTCAGGGTCCCTCCGTTGTGATTCAAATCGTGTTCTTGGAGTTGTGTTTCAACATACTTTTTTAATAACCTTTCTTATGTTAGTTACTCACGGCGTGTCAAATTGGTAAAAATCAGATATAGGTTGTGATATTCTGTTTTTCGAAATTTTTATACTCTTTTAAATGTTTTTTTTTTTTTTTTGAGATATTTTATGTCTTTTTGTTCGCGATTTTAACCATCTTAACGATTAGGAGCTCATTTTGTAAATTTCTGTGAATCTTGTTTTAAAGGACCATGGTTTTTGGGCGCAGTGGCATGTGCAAAATTTAAATCGGCGGGGGACAGTTCTTTTTCGTCTCGCACTGTACTCTTCGAATCATTCGGAACAACTTGAAAGAGTACACTGATAGACCAAAGAAAAGTGACCCCGCCAATTGAATTTTTGCACATTCCACTGCGCGCAAAGACCATGGTCCTTTAAACGACTCTTAAGTGATTTTTATGTGCTTAAAACGATAAAAAAAAGCTGTGGAAAAGTGTTAGAAAATAGCTTTTTTATCGTTTTAAGCACATAAAAATTACTTAGGAGTCGTTTAAACACGATTTACAAAAATTTACAAAATGCGCGTTTGGAGTGGTTTGAGGTAGTTTGGGGTGGTTTGAGGTGGTTTAAGGTGATACAGGGTTGTTTGCGATGTTTGAAGGTGGTTTGGGATATTTTGGGTGCTTTAAAGGGGGGCGGGAAGCCATTTAGATTTGAAAAAATGGCTTCCACGGCGCAGTGCGTAAGCGTTTGCGTTTTTTGGCCAAAATGGTGTTGTTTTGGTGTTGCAGGTTCAATCCCACGTAGTGGCACACTATTTTTTTGGATTGTTTGATCATTTCTAGGGGTAATTTGGGTCGCTGATTCCGAATCTGGCTTCAAAAAAGTCTAATTACCTCTAAACTGGCCAAACAAGCCAAAAAAATAGTGCGCCACTACGTGGGATCGAACCTTCAACACCACAAAAACACCATTTTGGGCCAAAAAACGCAAACGCTAAAGCACTGCCATGGAAGCCATTTTTTCAAACCTAAATGGCTTCCCCCCGCTTTAAAGGACTATGATTTTCGCGCGCAGCGGCACACGCAAAATTTGAATTGGCGGGGACACTTCTCTTTCATCTGTCAGTGTACTCTTTCGACTCATTCGAAACTACTCGAAAGAGTACACTGATAGACGAAAGAGAAGTGTCCTCGCCAATTTAAATTTTGCGTGTGCCGCTGCGCGCAAAAACCATGGTTTAAGGTGACTAAGGGTGCATAGGGTAGTTTGGGGTGCAAAATATTTCTGTAGTTAGCATAAAATAATTAGTAAGATTAAGTCGTAGTAAGAATATGGAAAGAGACTAAAATAGAATAAAAGAAACTATATCTTAACCAGTAACAGTATATCACACCAAAATAGGGAGTGGTACACACACAATGATTCGTGAATCATCGAATTAATTTGAATCACAATTGAATCAAGGCAATTGAATCATGATTCAAATGAATTAGGATTCAAATTGCGAAGTGAATTTGAATCATTTAGAAAAATGCTTCATATAACTCATGATTCAAATTGTCCTGATTCAAAAGACTCATTTTCGAAATTAATTTGAGTCAATGATTCAAATTGCCAACACTGGCCCTGACCCCGCGAGATGTATTCAGTGATATGACCTATAAATTTACGTGGAACTTGCTGAGAGCAGTCTTCAAAAAGTAGGTTAAACACAATGCCAAAAAGTACGATTTTGAATTAGGGCGTGTCGAGCTAAACATCTCAAAATTTAAAAAAGGACATTTGGTTAAAAAACAGGAATTGGAAGAAAAAGTCGATTTTGTCTAGTGCTTATAGCAATTTTAAAGCGAAAAAAAAGATTTTGACTAAAACTTTGAAAATAATAAAAGTTTTGGGGTCCCGAAAAAGGACAAATCTTTTTAAAAAGGACATATGAAAAATTATGTATTGACCTCGTCAAATTTTTAAAACTTATTGTTTTCAGTGTGTTTTTTTTCAATTATTACTATATTACTATCATTACCTTGAATCCTGGAGCCGCTCCATTATGAGGCATAATAAATGTGATTTGAAGAAATCTGAAAATTAATTTAGTTCCGGCACTTTATCTATTGGAAAAATTGAATTAAACTAAAATCAAATCCGCAAAACTGTTAAAGGAGTGGAAAAGGTTCTCTGCGATTCTCTATCGAATGGTATATATAGGGCTTTATATAGGATTTGGCAAAATGTAAATTTTTCAAACTTTCGCTCAGCTGTCCTATACTTTTTATGGTCAACCGTGAACGACTTCACTCATTCAAAGAGCAATCTATGAGGATTAAAATGAGCTATCATGTGATTAGGGTTCATTCTAGAAAAAATGAGCTAGAGCCATTTGAAGTTAGTAAGTCAAAAAACATAGTACCCAAAAATTGACTTTCTTAAAATGCAGGGTTCTCGAAGATGATCTCATAAAAGAAAAGATCTCAATGGTTTCGGATTTGCCATGAAATTTTCTACAAGAAAGATCAAAAAGTAGAAAAACAATTTCTCGGCATTGCCAGATCTCTCTCGAGAGTGGTCCATTCTTACAGATTAAATATTTTCAAATGTGACCTCCGTCTTACGAAAGCATATTTTAGCTCGAAGTGCCTAAAACATGGTAGAAACAACGGTGGAAAAAAGCCATAATGACGAGAAAAGATTTTTTAGTTCGTTGTTTTTCTAGTGACAATAAAAAGTTTTGTGCATATTCAGATCGCCATTGTGAAATTTTGGAAATAAAGATATTCTGTCCACAATGTAGAATAATAATTGCATTTTTATTTTTTTATTTAAACAGCCGCGCTGATAAAAAAAATAGCAGTGAGGATGGTGATGGAATGGGTATCAAAATATAATCCCTGAGGCAAAATTTGCCCGTAGATTTAAATTAGAATTAAAGGCTAAATTGAACCCTGCCACCACCCTGCTTAATTTAAACCCTAACCCCACCCCTCTAGGTTACTTCCTCATAGCTTTCAAGCTGAATTTTAAATTTGTTTAGTGTTCATCCTTTTAGGTAGATAAAGGTAGGGTAGCGTGGGTAAGGACGGCATTAAACATAAGTCTAAAGTGCTAGGAAGAAACAACAAAATTTGCTGTAACCGTGGCGAACCGCGGCAAATTTCGCTGATGAACTTTTAGACTCTCAGAATATGGTGGATGCCGAATTGGTTAGTGTAGCGAGACTCTCTAACATCGTTAATTATTCTGTGTCTAGGTAGTGCTGGTATTGATGTATCTACTGCTGCGCAGCGAAATGAGTATGCTCCGGCTGGAGAAGATGGTGGTCTCTCCAACATGTCCAACAGTGCCAGTGCGCGCAACAATTCTTCTATGTGATTATCAGCAGCAGTCAATATGTATCATTATCGGAGCCAATATGTGTTGTATAATTCAGTTGTAAAGATGTGGTTTGTATTTTCTGTGATGTATAATAAAGTTTAGTGCATAGACGTCATAGTCATGTAGGTGTTGTTTTTGGGTAATTTATTTGCCGTATTTCTCTAATAAGCGCGCAGCTCTAATAAGCGCGCACCCCCTACTTTGAGGGCCTGTATCTCTGCTCAGAGAAATATTTCTCCATAGCATTTTATGCATTTTCTTAACTTTCACGAGCTCTACCGATTCCTCTTTTCAGATCTCGGTTGAGAACCCGAAAATCTCGAGATCGAATTCAAAATTTTCAGATTTTTGAGGGTTTGAAAAATAAGCGCGCTTATTAGAGGAAATACGGTAATTCAAATATTCGGCGCTACCGGAATATAATATCGAGCCCCCTGCGCCCCCCAAGGCTTAGAGATGCGCGCACGCACTAACCTTAGACACAATTCCGAGCAATATTCTTTATTAAAATATTACTCTGGTAGGGTCAGATATTTTTTTGAGCCCGTCATAGCGTACGCGTGCCTAAACCCCGGGTCTTTTTGACTGTGTTTATTTTATATCTGTTTCAGCTTTAATGTCCGATTTCGGGTTTTTACTCATTTAGGCAAAGTTCATTCGGCCCCTTATTTGGGCCCCAATCATTTGGACACCTAGCCGGATGGTATATTGGTCCACAAAATTCTTATCACTTCCAAAGGCTAACAAACTGTATTAAAAACCTACAGAAGTGTGCTAAAAGCGGTTGATAAGACCAAAATACTGTTTGACTATCCATAATCGAATACCCAATTAGTACATGGGTAGGTACCCACTTCGAGGTGATCCACCTTTAATTTTAGGAATTTTCTGAACGAGCATGCGAATAATGCTGTTTTATTACAGATTGGAGCTTTCTTAGACCGTGTTGTAAAGAACAAAACTTGGTTTCATAATCGAGAACTGAAAAACTGAGCTAGTACCCTTCCTCCAGGCTGATGTCCAGCTGGACAAGCTCGATTCTCAAGGACGGGACCCTGACTGTGATCTGGTGAACTTCGATGACAATTTTTTTGCGTATTCTCAAGAACCGTTCCCGAGTTCCTGAAAAATCTAGCTCCGCAGGTCTGAAAGTCCACAAAATATGGTATAAGTTGTATAGTTGATCCTTGGGCCATGGGGCATTAAAGATGAACAGATAAATCCTTCACATAGATCCTGTTATCTGTTTCCATCTGTAGTACACTCCGTATCATAAGTATAGACGCACCCATATTTGTGATATTTTAGCGATTTTTGACTAAAAGTGAGAAATGTTTTAATATAACGAGATACATTTAGGCGAAAAAACATGTTTGCGCAAAAACCAAGTTAGAAAACGCAAGAAAATAATTCTAGTTGTAAACATTGAAATCAGACGTATCATAAGTATAGACGCAGTTCGTTTGTAATGCGCCGTTCGATGTTTTCATTTATTTTGAAGCAGATATCATCTTGCTTCTGGTTCGACTGTGTCTCGGCTACAATTGGTACGTCAAACTTATTTTTTTCGATCATTCTAAGAAAAGTTATGACCATCAACATGAAA